>JASDQU010212394.1:0-18406 GCA_032191745.1 Picea mariana
TGAGAGTGGAATGTTATTCATGGGGGCTACCCCTCTAGGAAGATCACCAATAGGAAATCCTAATGTGGAGAAAGAGTTTTCATCATTTACCTCTCCTTCAGGACCTGCCTGTTCTTAGTGATGCAATTCTTCATTGTACTCATCCATGTTTTCTTCTTTCTGCTCCCCTCCTGTGTTTGCTCTGTCCTCAATGTTTCGTGCTGGTTTATGGACTGTCTCACGACTCCAAACTTCTTTCCTTGTTTCAAATTTTGCTTGAAATGAAGGCTGGGATTTTTGTTTTCGAAGGTTTGGTTGTTGAGCAGCAGATTCCGACTTTGATATAATATCATCAATGTAAGTCTTTCTTCCTCCTCTTCCTCTACCCTTGCCACCTCTAGGGTCAGTGTCTTTGGGGTCTCCGCGTCCTCTCATGCAATCTTTGTATCAGAAAAATCATAAGTTCTTTTGAAATCTATAATTACCTTCCCCGGCAATGACGCGAAAATGTTGGTCACTATAATTGCTTATTTAATTTAAACAATCAAGTGCTACATAAATTGTCAACCCAGGGAAGTCTGTTTATTTCAAAGGTAACCACGCACTATATATGCTCAATTTCAAAAGAAACCTAGAGTTGTAGTAAAGGAAACTATATTAATCACACTTGCCTTGAATGAACTGAAGTTCTAACTTGAATTACAGAAAAGCAATATACCTATTGCAGAGCTCAAAGTTTAAAGAAATGATTAATTGAAGAATCCTGGATTACATTAAAATGACAACAAGATGCTACAATAGGAAAGACTAACTATTATGAGAACAAGACCCTAATTCCCAAGCAGGAATCTTCAGCACCTGTTTTTGATCATCACACTTTATGAACTCATTGCTTGACTGAAACAATTAGCACACGTTGAAGACTAACTAATTCTTAACAGAGAACATGACCCTAATTCCCAAGCAGGAACCTTCAACACAAGTCTCTGATTACCAAGCTTTCATAAATTCATCACACAGGATCACCAACTAGAATAATTAACAATTACGCAAACATGAATTATATGAAAACAATGTAGCAGCAAGAGAGAGTTCAATAAAGTAGTGTTTCAATAAAACAGATTTTACTCAAAGCATAAACAGAAATAATACTAGCACACTATAAAGCTAATGGGTGAATCTTGTGAAGAAGGTGGGCCCTCCCTTCTCACAAGATTATCCTGGAACGAAGAGGCTAAAAAAGGATGCTCAAAACAGTCTTTTATTCATCTATCAATGTATCATATTACAATATGAAATTGAAGTACGCCCTTCTCTGTAAACCCGTATTAGTACAAAAACTGGAGATCTCTCGAATGGTGATTTCCTCTTATTTAAAGGGGAGAATCCCCTCAATACAATTGATCAACAAATTACAGGTGTATATCTGGGTCCTATTCTTAGTCAGATCGACTTTCTAAACTGGAATAGGGTGTCCTAGCTTCCACAACACAATGCTATTACAAGTGCTAAGTGAGGTGTTGTTGTTACGGCTAGAGTAACACTCTTTCTTGTTACTGCTGTTGTATGCTGTTTCAGCATCGCAAATCGCGGGTTGTTTCAGCCACAGGATTTGTGTTCTGACTGTTTCAACACTTCTCAGGTAGCAGCGATGGTTGGTGCTTGGCTCACAGTGCAGCTGTTGTAGTCAATCTGTGTGAGTTGTTGTTGACCACAGGCTGTGTAACGGCTTCCTTTGTGTTTCAGCATCATTGACCATAGACTGTGTAGCATCTTCTGTGTTTCAGCATCGTCGTTTATGGAATGTGTAACATCTTCCTCTGTGTTTCAACATCGTCGACCATGGACTGTGTAACAACTTCCTCTGTGTTTCAACATCGTTGACCATGGACTGTGTAACATCTTTTGTGTTTCAGCATCGTCGACCATGAACTGTGTAACAGCTTTTGTTTTTCAGCATCGTCGACCCTGGACTGTGTAACAGCTTCTGTGAGTTGTTGTTTCAGCAACAGGCCTCAAATGCTAATCTGCAGTTTGAACTGTTTCAGCACTTATACATTTCTAATCAATGGTTAAGTACGAGAGTGATGTAAAATTATATGCAAAACAGATTAAACGTATAGTAAAGAGAAGAGACGTTGTATACCTTTGGAAAGATAGGATAAAGTGATAATATGAGTTTAAATATGAGTGAACAAGAGTGTAATGGTGGCAAAAAGTATGGGAAAAAAGGCACATTGTTTGGTCCTAACAATGTGTTTTTCCTGTCATCAATGGAACCTGCAAAATCACTATCAGTATATCCAATCAGCTCAAAGTTTAAGCTTGATGTGTATCAGATACCAAAATTAGTTGTTCCAACAACATATCTCAGGATCCTCTTTCCTGCTTGCCAATGAGTACTCTTCGGAGTCTCCATGAATCTGAAAATCAAACTCACAGCAAACATAATGTCATGTCTGGTTGTTGTTAAGTACATAAGGCTTCCAACTAGCCTCTTATACAGGGTTGGATCAACATATGATCCTTCATCATACTTGCTCAGTTTAATACCAGTTTTCATTGGTGTTGCAGCTGGCTTGCAATTCAACATTCTAAGCCTTTTCAACACTTCTTTTGCATAGTTAGTTTGACAAATGAAAATGCCATCATCAGATTGATCCACTTCAATTCCAAGAAAAAATTTCATCAAACCTAAATTAGTCATATCAAACTCTGTTTTCATGGCATTTTTAAAATCATCTATAGATATATATCCAGTAAAAATCAGGTCATCAACATACAAACAGACAATCAAAATTTTACCTTTCTGGTCTATTTTTGTATACAGAGTTGGTTCACTTGGACTTCTGTTGAATCCAACACTGATCAGGTATTCATTAATCCTACTATACCAAACTTTGGATGCTTTCTTCAATCCATACAAGGCTTTCCTCAACTTATAAACTTTATCTATGTGCTTATCAATCTCATAACTCAGAGGTTGTCTTACATAAACCTCTCCTTCCAAATATCCATTCAAGAAGCAGGTATAGCTAAGACCATCTGATGCATGATCCATCTATTCTGAGCTGCAATAGCTAAGACCATCCTCACTATGTCAATCATTGCTACAGGAGCAAAGGTTTCATTGTAATCAATACCGGGTTGCTGATTATACCCCTGAGCTACAAGTCTTGCCTTCTATTTTTCAGCTTGACCATCTGCATTCAACTTAGTCTTATAAACTCATTTAACACCAATACTGTTCTTACCTTCAGGTAAATGAATAATATACTAAGTGTAATTTCTTTCAATGGAATCAATCTCCTCATCCATTGCTTTTATTCAGACATACTCTTTAGCAGCTTCATCAAAACTTACAGGATCACATGCCATTAATGCAAAATTTGAAATCTAATCTATTTCTTCATTTTGATCATACAATTCTCTTAAGCTTCTAGTCTTTTGTCCTTCAAATCTATTTCTTAATGAAGCTAAAGTGGCATTTGATTCACTACTTACCTGTGAATCTCATTGATCTCCACCATATCCAGATGGCTCACCACGCTCATGAGTTCTTGGCGTTCTAAATTGAGATGGGATGAAATCTGGTGCTAGCCTTGTTGGACTTCTTGCTGCAGGTGTATGTGCATGTGGAACCATCTTTCCATCTTCTTCAGCTTGCTCAGCTCCATCATCATCTTCATGGGGTAACACAGCTCCCTCTGAAATTGATTTGTCAATACTTCCATCCCAGGCTTCATCTTCATTAAATTGAACATCTTTGTTGATTACATATTTCTCAGTGATGGGATTGTAGAGTTTATATGCCCTAGACTCTTCACTGTATCCAACAAAAATACATCTCTCACTTATGTCATCCAACTTCCTCTTCAATTCTATAGGTACATGTGCAAATGCAACACATCCAAAAATTTTGAAATGAGTAACATTGCAAGGCTTACCATCCCAGGCTTCCTGAGGTACACGATCCCTCACGGTCTTGGTCAGACTTCTATTCAAGATAAAAACAGAGAAAAGAACCACATCTCCCCAATATTCATTTGAAATATGCTTCTCTTTCAACATGCTTCGAGCCATATCCATAATGGTCTGATTCTTCCTTTCAACCACTCCATTCTGTCATGGAGAATATCGAGAAGTAAATTGCCTTTTAATTCCATGAAGACCACAAAATTCAATGAATTCATTCAATTTATACTCACCTCCTTTGTCATACCTAAGGATCTTAATAGTTCGACCACTCTCATTCTCAACCATACACTTAAATTTCTTAAAAACATCAAAGGCTTCAAACTTCTATTTAACAAATACAACCAAGTCTTACTACTGAAATCATCAATGAAAGTCATAAAATAAACACAACCAGTTAAAGAAGGTGTTTGCATAAGTCCACATAAATCCGTGTGGACAATTTCCAAAGGAACTTTTGCTCTATAGGAAACACCTGAAACAAATTTTTCTCTGTGATGTTTTCCAAGTATGCATCTCTCACAAGAGCTTGCAGGTTGTTGAATACAAGGTAATCCCTTCACCATATGTTTCTTCTGTAACAAATCTAAGCCACCAAAATGTAAATGACCATATCTCAAATGCCATAACCAAGATTCATCTAAACTTTTAGCTTTATAAGCATTCAAAGAACCACTCAAATCATTTCACATAACAAGTGGAAACATTATATTCTTGGTCATCTCTACTCTTGCAATCAACTATTTGCTGGGTAATTTATCATAGATAGTGCATACCTTGTTATTGAAGAACACTCTGTACTTTTTCTCCAACCACTTCCCAACACTCATAAGATTGTATTTTAAACCAGGCACAAAGTAAACATCATCAATATTTCTTCTCTTATTGTTCTTAGTGTAAACTGGAACTATACCTTTACCATTGACTGTAACCTTACAGTCATTTCCCAGTTTGACTTCAGACTGAATACTAGTATCAATGGAAGAAAATAAGTCTTTATTATGAGTCATGTGGTTACTGTAACCACTATCCGAAAATCAAATATCATTTGCACACTCCTGAGTGACGTTACAAGTCAAAAACATAGGATTTTGATGATCCTCAGACTCATTTATAATATGTGCAGACTGCTTTCCAACATCTGCCTGTTTCTTCCAACATTTGTTAGCAAAATGCCCAAACTTCTTACAATAATAACATTGCACTTTAGTTTTATCATATCTCTAATTTTCTTGTTGCCAGGGTTTGCTGCTGCTCCCTCTTAAATTAGGATGATTTTGCTGGGACTTCTGCTCAGACTCTGATTCAACTCTGTTATCCCTTGGGCCAGAAAATCGACCTCCTCTCCCATGATTATAAGACCTTCCTTTGCCTCTGCCTCTGGTAACATGCAGTTGGGATTTGAAAGCATGCTCCATGGATCCTTCTTCATATCTAAATATCCTAGATTCATGAGCAACAAGAGAACCAATTAATTCATCAATTTGCATTAGAATTAAATTCTTAAATTCCTCTATGAGTACAACAACAGGTTCAAACTTATTGGGCAAACTTCTCAGCACTTTCTCAATAACTCTTTTATTTTCAATATCATCTCCATACTACTTGAGCTGGTTCACAACATTCATCACTTGAGTCATGAAAGTATCAACACTTTCATTATCCTTCATCTTCATATTTTTGAAGTCCCTTCTCAAGTTCTGCAACTTGACTATCTTCACCTTGGACACCCCTTGATAACAGGCTTCAAGAATGTTCCAAGCCATCTTCGAAGATGTAGCACTAACAATCTTCATAAAAATGGATTCATTTAATCTTTGCTGGATTAATCCAAGAGCTTTATTATCCTTCTTCCTATTTTCCTTCAGCAAAACACGGTCATCATTAGACAGAGCCAATTTTGCTGCAGCATCAACTGGCTCGGGATAGCCATCAATAACATAAGTCCATAAATCCTGAGAACGCGGAATCATCCTCATCCGAATGTACTAGGAATCATATGACTTCTCACTCAGAATAGGAACTTGAATCTGAAAAGAACTACTACCAGACACAGCCATTTATAAAAATTGACAGAACTTAAATAAACCTTCACGCAGAAAAAAAATAAAATAAAAGAGAATAAAATTTGGCAGTAGCAGGAATAATCTGCAATGAACTAAGCAATTACCGCATGAACTTCAGTCTCTGATACCAGATGTGAAAAACGGAGGTCAATCGACATTCGGGTTTCGGTGATTACAAATGCCGAACACATAAACATAACACACATTGATTGCCAAAATCGCGAAATGCGATTAAACTGTGGGGCCAGGCAGAGTGGAGTTCGGGGTTTGCTAACACCCGACGCACAAAACAAAATCACACGGTGACTGTCGAATTGCGAAATGCAAATAGGGTGTGGGCCCAACAATTTCGGGTTTCGACGTTTGGTAAAGCAAATGAACTCCACGCACTTTTAATAAGTGAACTCCTAAATAACAAACTTTTAATTAAAATGATTTTCCAAATCATATATGCTCCAACAAATAATCTTAGGATAAATGTAAAACTAAATTTCCAATCCGTAAAAACAAGAAATTACTACGTTTGTTCAAAAACCAATTTTTATCAAAAAAATAAAATGAATTTACAAACTCAATAAAATATAAACACAGAGCAGAGCTCCAAATACAAAGTAAAATATAAAAGTCAAGACGGTCACCAATCCACCGCTATCCAGGAGATGAAATGATTAATCTCTGAAAGTCATGAATGTTAGTTTATTTAAATTTCCCAATAGTTAATTGGGAAAGTGAATAATTACAGGTAGAAAAAACACGTATCTCTGTAACTAAATTATTATTAAGCAAGCGTTATGAGCCATCATGAATTCAATTACTTATTTTTATTGTTCGGTAATAAATAGTCATCAATATAATACATAATAATAAGTTGAAAAGGTGAAATGAAAGTTTCCCATTGATCAATGATATCTTAAATGATATCATATACAAAATCTGGAATTGTAATTTTATTAAAAAAAAATCAATATGATTAAAAAACGAAATGCTAACCGGAAAAATAGTTCACAGAAGTAAATACACTTTCATTTACAATGGAAAATTTCTCCCAGTATCTTGGTTCGCTTTCATGTACAGCCTAAACATAACATAATTTATTTTTTGGGGTTTTCGGTCTACTTTTTTAAAGGTTTACGCTCGAATTTTGGTTTCATACAAATTACAAGTGGAAATTTACACGCCACATCCTGAATGTAACTACACTTTTCATTTACAATGGAAAATTTCTCCCGGTATCTTGGTTCTCTTTCATGTACAGACTACATAAATTTTTAGGTTTTCGGTCTAATTTTTTAAGGTTTTCGCTAAATTTTTGGTTTAATACAAATCACAAGTGGCAATTTAAACGCCACTTCTTGAAAGTAACTACAAGCCACGTTCTAAAGTTAAAGTTAACTATTTCTATTCAGTCATGCCATGTTGTGAAATTTAACGAGGCAAGGTATAAAAAAAACAAAAAAAAGTGTAAAATTATTTGTCCAAAATGTTAAAATTAGTAATCTTGATTGTATTTGTATAAATATACTTGGTGTTAATTTGACAATTGAAAACCTAACATTTTAATTTTTTAATCTAAAAAATAAATATGAAAAAGTAAACAGCTTATCACCTAACATTTTAATTTTTTAATCTAAAAAATAAATATGAAAAAGTAAACAGCTTATCAAATATCTTTATAAATGGGAGAAAGTTATGACTATTAAATCTTATTCATTGATTTACCTCTTTCTACTTAATTAAATGGCAATTTTTTACAAATTAGTGTAAATTGACTTTGCAAATAGGTAATGTGAAATGACTTTACATTACTCTTTTATTATTTTATTTTATTTGAAATAAAATTATTTAATAAATTAAAAATATTTTTTTTAAAATATAAAATTATTTTATTCGTTAATAGATTAAAAAAATTTCATAAACAAAAGTCCAAAATACTTTTGTTGCTCGGAAACTAAACAGTGCCCTTCTTCTCTTTCATCTGGAAAGAGAGTGTCTATTTTTCCTTACAACCTTATGACTAAATATATGCCCTAAAAAAGGTCCGCAGATTGTTTGGACATGTACTGGGCTCTTGCAAATTTTTGTACAGCTCTCCACGTTCATGCATCGACTGCATTTATAGGAAAGAAGAGGTAGGTTTCATTTCTCAGCTGCCTTGGCGTATCCTTCACGGATTACATGTTGCACTTGTTCACATTCTTCACCATTCTTTTTTTGCATTTCCATATTTCTCCAATATTTTGTATGTCTTCCAAGTTTCTGGGTCCTCTCATCTTCACAGGTTTCTTTGACACGTCACTTTAAAGATTGGCATGGGCTATTTCACTATCACAACCAGAATATTTCTGGATATGTGCAGAGACAAAATATAAAGTTGCAATCACCATCAGAAATCCTGAGAGAAAATCGACAGTTGGAATCAGCACCAACCATCGTTGGAATTTTTGGGGAGAAATTAAACATGGAAATGTTTCCAATTACTATTTAATCAACCGCTGAGTAAAGGAAGAAGACAGCTGATCAATTTTCATTTTGATGGGCGGGATTCGACCGTTGGAATAAGGAAGAAGACAGGCTAATCAATTTTCATTTCCATGCGCTCATTTTGATAAAAGTACTAGAGACCAGCACAACCCAGAATAAATCCGAATCATCACCAGCGTCTGTGACAGAGAACAGAAATAGAAGAAAACGCCTGACGGGAGAAAAAGCATTCGCAGTTGAGTTTGTTGATTCTTCATTAATATTAAGTAAGAAGGTAAACGAATCAATTTTCATTTGATTTTCATATAACATATTTTAGCTGATGTAACATTCAGAGGAGGTGTTATGTGTGCTGTAGGTGTAATGAAATTTTGTTGCTAGATATTTATACAATATTATTAAACTTTTTTATATTAGTTAATTAAGTGTTTAATATATGATGACGATAATGATTAATCATCATTTAGATGTGAATTGGTATATTGGACTTTAAAAAAGTAAGAGATTATTTGGAATTTTTTATATTTTTAATAGATTATTTTATTTTTTTAATTTCTTTTCCTCATTCACTCTGTTATTTTAGAATGAGTTATTCATTTATAAATATTATAGACTTTTACTATGTAAGTTGTTTCAATTTATGATTTACTTTTTAGTTATTTTTATATTATTGCTAGTGTGATATGGTTTTCTTTTTTTTTTTATAGCTTTGCTATGTAAGTTGTTTCAATTTATGATTTACTTTTTAGTTATTTTGATACTATTGTTACTGTGATATGGTTTTGTTGTTTTTTTATAGCAAAAATTATGAGATTCAAGGCTCTTTTGTTATGCTCATGATTCAACTAGATTAGCTTAATAATTTCATCTTTGATGGGTTTGATATAAACTTATTTTCCAAATTAATAAAGACCAAAATGTTTGTTAGTTTTTCTTTTAGCTTTTTAATCATATCTCTCATGTTGAGATTTGCTTCCACCTCTCCTGCTTGGGTTGATTGATTTTGTGTTTCCATTTCTTATATTCTATTATTTATTGTGTCTTAATATTGTCTTCTAACAATCCAATTTTTTTATGAAGCATTGCCTCTAACTCAATTTGGAGTTCCACTTTTATGTCTACTCTCATTTTCTCTAATATTCTATATGTTCATGAAAACTCTTTAGAATAACTTTGTTATGCCTCTCTGTGACAATTTTACTTATTGGAATGTTCTCTAGAGTGACTTTGTTAGACCTCTCCCTAACAAATTTACTTATTGAAATGTGTAATGAAATATTAATATTGAAATAAAAAGAAAATAAGTAAGAGAAAAAACTTATGCACCTGCATTACCTAGTGCAACAAACCACTATTCAAATTTTAAACCTATTCTCCATTCTTCCAATTCAATGCACTTATAAAACTCTTCAAATTCACTTGAGAATATATAGCTTCTAAATTACCTTTTTTTTTTTTAATATTTTTTCATTTTATATAAAAAAAAAATATTTTTATTAATATAAAAATGAATAACAAATTAATTACAAATCAATTAATTTTATTAATATAAAGGGAAGGACGTGATGTTTGAAATGCCTTATGCACTTTTTCTCATGTGACTTTGTTTATGCAAGTTTTATTTAAGAGTATATTTCCTTGTTCTATCATAATCTTTTATTTTTAAATATAATTTTTATATTATATAATAAAATTTAATGAAAGAAAAATAAAATAAAGTTTTTTATATTATATAATAAAAATTATTAAAGTTAATTTTATTTTTTTTAATTTTGAATTTTTAAAGAGTAAAATTTTCGCTTACATAATATATTTTAAGTTAAAATAAATATAGATTTTAAGTTAAAATAAATATATGTTAATAATTTGTTATTCAATTAAAAAAATAAATCAATTTTGATTATATGCATTTTATAAATTTTATTGACATTTCTATTTGTTATATGGTTTTATATTCATTTTATTTAAATTTTATATGTTTTTATATTTTTATATTTTGTTTACATCTAGATATTATATTTCTAGTATTCTTATTTGCATTTTAATCCATGTTACTTATTGCAATCTATACTAATATGAAATGTTATGTGACACCTTTTACCTTTAGCATACTAACAAGTATATCTTCATTCAATTTAAATCATTGAATTCTTTCAATTTTATGAAGCAATGTACTTTATTATTAGTCCATGTCAAAGGTTTAGAGGGACTATAGTGATGATAATTCGTTGACTTCATATTGATAAGTCCTTTGACTATAAATTTTCACATCATCTCTATTGTTCGACCTAGAGAACTAAAAACATTATTTTTTATATAATAAAAAAACCTTATATGTCATCATCTTATTGGATAATAGATTCGAAGTCTTATTGTTAGCTTCACTATTCCCAATGTTTTAAATGTTTAGATATCCAAAGTGTTGAGCATGGACGCTCTTTTTTAATTTTTTTATTTGTATTGAAATGTTTACATATCAAAAGTTTTGAGCATCGAAGCTCTTTTTTAATGTTTTTATTATTTCTATTTTTATTGAAATGTTTACATACCAAAATTTTTGAGCATTGACGCTCTTTTTGAGGTACTTGAATAAGCCTGACATCTTAAATGTTTACATAGCGCGAGGCCCTTAAACAGGCCTGACAACATAAATGTTTACATAGCATGAGGCCCTTAAAGAGGCCTAACTTCCTTAAATGTTTACTTAAATAGGTTTGTCATAGTACATTTTTCCTCGAATTGTTCCATGCAATGTTGCATTGAATTTAGACAATATTGTTGTCCACCGCCACTCGCATAGCCATCATATGTTCCATACTTTTTCTATGCTTGGAATGCAATTTAGTCATCATTGAAGATACATATATTGTTTACTAGTTCATTGGTTGTTGTTGGTTCGTTGATTCGTCGGTTTTTTCTTGTTTTTGTTTGGTTCAACTTTGGAAGGTTGAGCTCTTGCACTTGCAGTTGAACCTCTTGGTGCTTGCTTCTTGCTTTTGCTTACTTCAACTTTGCAGGGTTGGAGTCCTGCACCCGCAGTTGGAGTTGTTTTTTCACTTTGCAGGGTTCAAGTCCTCCACCCACAATTGGACCTACGATTTTGTCGTTCATCGTTGACGAGTAAGTTTCGATACCATAGTTTCATTCGTATTCATTCTTTGTTTTTTAATGTTTACAATTTGCAAGTAAGAATGTTTAAGTATTTCCACTCGCATGGTCATGATATGTTTCATATTTCTTCTATGCTTGAAATGCAATTTAGTCATCATTGAAAATACATATATTCTTTACTGGTTCACTGGTTGTTGTTTTTTCACTGGTTTATTGGTTGTTGTTTCTTGTTCTTTGGTTCAATTTTGCACGGTTGAGGTCTTGTACCTGCGGTTGGACCTGTTCATGCTTTCTCACTGGTTTGTTGCTTGCTGCTTGCTTTTGTTTTCTTCAACTTTGCAAGGTTGGGCTGATTCATCGATAGTTGGAGTTGTTTGTTTCACTTTGCAGGGTTCAAGTCATGCACGCGCAATTGGGCCTGCGGTTCGGTCGTTCATCATTGAAGATTAAGTTTCAATACCATACTTTCATTCATATTCGTTGTTTATTGTTTGGTGTTTCCATTTTGCAAGTAAGAAGTTTAAGTATTTATTCATCATTCTTATCCTGCAAACTTTCCATAGAGGTTGGCATATCTTTTTATCCTGCTTTTAAATTTTCGTCCGATGTTTTCCCCAGGATTTGCACCATGTGCATGCCAATGTCATCTACACAACTCCGGTTGTCATTTTTTCTAGCATTAAAAATCCCGGTCCTTTGACTTATGTGACAAAGTGGAAATCTAATTGTTACACATTATTTTGGTCACCCTAATGATGATTACATAAATGTGTGTTTAGATTCCCAATATAATATTTTGGCTGAGAAAAGAAACCTCTTTCCACCCTTGCAAGATGCATTTTTGAAAGGCCGCCGCGAGCAACTCCCTTTAAACACTGCGACAATCTATAATTTTCGCATGATGTACTATATCTAGTCCACACGATTTTCGCAGGCTGATATATAGTCAGGTCACGACGATGCTTTAAAACTTAAAGAGGAAAGAAGTTATAGCAACTTCTAGAAGTGGAATCTTCTGGAAATATGAAGTTGCGTTCGTATGGTTACGATCCTGCTGACTTCTCTAATTTGATGGGATCATCCTCATCTATTTAACCACTTTAGCTTCTTCTATATAATGATAGGCTTCTCATGGAAAATGTTAGAGGTACAAGCATAAAGAAGCATAGAGATTGAGGAAAGAATAGGCCGAAGAATGTGAAGAATCTTATTTCAAGTGATGCTTGAGGTCTCCATTCATCCATCAAGCTTTTGAGAGAAATATTCATACAAAATATCGGAGCAAATGTATGTGTGTGTCAGAACGAAGGGCCACTGAAAGGAAACTTGTGACATCAAGGCGATTCCGTTATATTTTCTACCTTTCATTAATATAATACGGTGGCATGTCTCTTCCCCATAAAATGATTGATATTTTATTACATGACTCCTTGATCACATGTTTAGGTTATCATTGAATTCCGCTATTACTGCTTTCACATTGGCTGATTTTTGTTATTACAGATTTGATCTCACAGGATCATTGTAGCAAAGCATGATCAACAAAGACATAAGGAAGTGATTCATAAGGTACGTTATCTATTTCTCCTTTGGTAATTAAATTCAATTATCATAATATAGGGAAAATGTATTGTTCCATCTTGTTTTGTTCTAGATCCAGGTGGATCTAGGGGGATTAGTTCATGTCCACATCTACTGAATTACCCGTTAACAAAATTGGTGACTCCATTAGGGAGGATGCAACTTGATTGTGGTTTTTTATTGGCCATTTTCTTATAGCCTATATTTTACATTTTGTTTCAGTCTCTGAGTTTGTGGGAGATCCAATTAGACTCACTGGGTTTAAAAAATTTCTGAGATCCTTTGTCCTTTTTATCAAAATTTTCTATTTTATGAAATGCGTCTGCACTGCACCCTATTGGTAGTCGTTTGCGGAGGGGAGTTTCTCTTGTCTTCTTTTCAGTTCCGATGTGTTAATGACATAGTTGGAAAAATGGTTCAACACCTCTTCACAAAAATGTTGGTCATTTTTTAAATTCGCCTCCAAATGTTCGAGGAAACCATTTGCCTTCTTTCTGAAGGAAACTAAATTTTGCAATGTTTTCTAGGCTTCAATAATTATCTACATTCTTTTGTTGATGTTATTCTCTATCAGGGCTCTAGAGCATGCAAGGAGGGTAGAGGATACTTTCATCTTAGCTGCAGTGGTAGTAGGCACGATTTTTGCCAAAGGACTGGCAAATTCTGGGGTTCCAATGAAAGCCTGCTCAAATTTGTTGAGGTGGTCTTTCAGATTGTCATTTTCCATCTCAATTCATCCAATGGAATCATGAAGAATTTCACCGGTTACTTGGTGAAATATGCAGATTTGGGATGGTTGCATTTTCGTAAAGTTAATCTCTGTGCGAAATTTTCCTTTCCTGTTTGTTACATCTCTCTAGCAATCGTTATGAGCCATCATGAATTCCATTACTTATTTTTATGGTTGGGTAATAAATAATAGTCAATATAATACATAATAATACGTTGAAAAGGTGATGTGAAAGTTTCCCATTGATCAAGGATATCTTAAAAGCACAGGTATCATATACAAAATATGGAATAGTAATCTTATTCAAACAAAATCAATATGATTAAAAAACGAAATGCTAACCGGAAAAATAGCTCACAGAAGTAAATACACTTTCATTTACAATGGAAAATTTCTCCCATTATCTTGGTTCGCTTTCATGTATAGTCTACACATAACATAATTTATCTATTTTAGGTTTTCGATCTATTTTTTAAAGGTTTACGCTAGGATTTTGGTTTAATACAAACTATCACAACCTCTAACTCTCGGCTAGAGAAGGCCGAAAGTTATCGCCTGGTAAAATTCTCGGCCCAGTAAAAACCCTCAGCGTAGTAAAATTCCTCCCCTAGTAAAAATCTCCAATTTAATTATAAAAAAAAAAAACTAATTGATACAGTAAAAACGCGCCAGCCTACAGCTTAATTAAAAAAAAACTTAAGATCATCTAGAGGCCCTACCTGTAAAATAAAATAGCTACGCCTTTCTGTGTAAATATAATTCTGTTTCAAACTGAGAATAATTAGAAAATTACAAATCAATTTTTAAACTATGGAAATGAAACCAAATAATTAAACGAGATAATTTTTTCAGAAAAATGCCTTAAGGTTTGTTACCTGAAAGTGTTGTAGGAACACAAAAGTGGAAGAGGAGGTTACGCTAATGACTTACAACAAAAGGATGAAGATTATTATGTAAATTATGGACTGAAATAACCTAAAACATCAATACATGAATAGTTGTTTCGTGATTTAAAAAAAAAAGAAAATATATGCAAAGAAGATATGAGAAATGATATAGAAATATACAAAAAAGAACATAAGTGATACACGCCAAGTGGATGGTACAGACTATTAGTGGGATTTAAGTGTAACCGCCAAAATAGGGAAATATTCTACCATTAAAGAAAACGAAGTGGAAGTACCTGTATATTGATACAATGGATCCACCCACTACTCTCATTTATATTGACGCAGCAGATCCAACCACTGCTCTCCTATCCTCTACGCTATTGATCTATTTGGCCCTTTCTTATTTAGCATCAGAATTGATAAAACTTTTGTATAAAGCTAACTATAAAAATTTACCATTAAAAAAATGAAAATAACAGTTTATCTATCTCCTGTAAGATGAAACATTGATTATAACCCAAATGCTACCTACATATAGGAAGTTTGGAATTTGATTTCAGGAATTATTCTAAACACATTTACTGTAACCCAAATTCTAATTCAAATTCGGAGTAACAATCAATGGACCGATTAGGAAAATTGATTCAAACACTGGCATTAAAAAAATAAGGGTAAGAAACACAGATATCGGGTTTAACGTTTGTCTATAAATTCAGACTTTCGGAAAAACAGTGTTAAATATATTGTACCCTCAACACACTAACCGTACACTGCCAGCTGTACTGGACAGTTGTACTTTCTATTTCTGTCTTGCTTGAGCATATATAGCTCAACCATCTTAAATTGTAACTATCTTTTGAGTTCTGTACTTCTTCATACATTTCAATATACTGTTTTATTCTCTTCTCCTTGCATCTCTCTTTGCTTCACAATTTATCATGGTATCAGAGCTTTAGCAGTAAGCCTCTTCACACAGTCGGGAGAGCAAGACGATCCTCATAGCGCAGATCTTACACACATCTTGAGAGCACGCGACACAGTCTTTTCACAAGGCTTGGAGAGTTGTCCATAATACTCTCTAAAAGATCACCGTAAGAAGCTTTTGGAGGAAGCAGAGAACGCAGAATAAGAAACCTGCACAATTTTTCAAAGAACCGTCAAAAATTGACACAGAAGAGCTACAGAACAGAAGAATGTTTAAAGAACTCGAAGAATTTGTTCACATTCATTAAAGATTGCTGCAGAAGGCAGCATCGTTTAAAGATTTCAAGAAATCGCTCATATCTGTCAAATATTGTAGCAGATAATGAAGAATTCGTGTTTTTTTTTTAAATCTTTGAAAGATTCACGAATCTTTTATTTCCGCAGGAGAAAATTCCGTTAAATTCGGGAAAGATCGCGTCAAACACGCAAAGAACAGCCATTAACGCTGCAAGATTTATCTTGCGAACAGATCCGAGGTGGGAAACAAGTCCAGAAGGGACAAGGAGAGTGCGGAAAAGGCGAAAGCATTTCCGTCGTCAGATCTTGCGCAAAGGACCGAGAGTCGTTGGGTCAGCGAGAAGGTGCACGAGGTTTAGTCATCTGCAGTGCACAGGAGTGATTTTGACTTTTGAAGTCACGAAATCCCGTCGTCATATTGACCGTCCGATCAAGAGACACGTGGCGAGATCCTATTCCATCGCAAAATTGGGAATCGGGAGTTGGACGAGCGAAAGAACCTGCTCTCCAAAAACTCCGATACACGAAATCGCGAAATCCCAAAAAGATCACAACCGTCCATTTCAGAGGACAGGTGGCAGCAGATCAACGCATCAGCATATCAGCATTTGGGGTTTCAAGTTGTCAAAGAAATTTGACATCGCAACTCGCGAAATCGCGATATGCGATATAGCGATACTATCTCAGCCGTCCGTTTGTCCGGACACGTGGCGAACATCGCAGCGCCCGTCGGCAAATCGGCATTCAGGGTTTCAAGTTGTCAAAGAAATTTGACATCACAACTCGCGAAATCGCGATACATGAAATCCCGATCAGATCTCATCCGTCCATATCTCCTGGACACGTGGCGGACATCGAGGGCGCCGTCAACACATCAGCAATCGGGGTTTCACGTTGACAGAAACTTGGAGCATCGCAAGTCGCGAAATCCCAAGGCTGAATCAGGGACGCGCCATCCTTCAAGGACGCGTGGAGCAAATCCAGCGACTCAGAAAAAGTCCCGAAGAGGAAAGCGCCATCGATATATCGGGATTCGAGAAATCGCGAAACCTAAGTACAAGTGATCGGGTTTCTTTCCAGTGAAATCCCCGACGCAAATCTAGCCGTCCATCTATTAGGAAATGTGGAGGTGATCAAAGCATTTCGAGAAAAGTCCCGATAAGAAAAGGTCATCGGCATTTCGGGATTCGAGAGACCAAGAGGTCGCACGTTTAAATCGTGAAATCGCGAGGAAAGAACACGACCATCCATCTACTGGGACGCATGGCAAAGATCAACGGCATCGGGAAAGTCTCGAAAGGAGACACGCCATCAGAAAATCGGAGATCGAGAAATTGAAGGCACAGGAGAACTTGTCATCAGGAATTGCGAAATCCCGATTTGTGATATCCCGATAAGATCTGGACCATCCGATCACTGTACGATCTGGACCGTTGAAAAGTTGAAAGGCGATTTTTCGCATTTCAGCGATTTGTAAGCCAAAGAAACGGGAAAAGCCCTTAGCTCTTTAAAAGAAAGATGTGTGGTCACATTGCAAGGAGACCAAAGGGCCAATTCAAGCCCGATAAGCTCCCATAGGCCGTCGGCGATTCGAGAATCTCTGAGATTGGAGGTAAATACAAATTTTTTCCCTCTATTTTTTCATCATTTTTTAAAATGGCGTCGACTAGCAATCTCGGCCCAACTCAGGGTCCGATTCTTCTTGTTAAGAATTATGAATTCTGGTCTCTTCGAATGAATTCGTTCTTGCAAGCACAAGAGTGCTGGGAACCAGTGGATCTTGGCTATGTAGAACCAGATCTAGCCGCCCTCACTGCCATGACAAATGCGCAAAGAATTGCTCAGGCAACTTTGAGGACAAAAGAAAACAAAGCGAAATTATGGATTCAGAACTCTGTGGATGATTCGATATTCTCGAAAATCACAGGCGCTGGTACTTCCAAACAGGCCTGGGACATCCTCAAAACCTCCTATCAAGGAAATGACAGGGTAAAAATAGTTAAACTGCAGACCTTGTGGACGCAATTTGAGACTCTAAGGATGACAGAGTCCGAAACAGTAGATCAGTTCATGACCAGAGTCATGGGAATCATGAATCAGATCAGACTGATTGGTGAAACCATCACTGATCAACGAATTGTTGAGAAAATTCTCAGAAGTCTTCCCAAGAAATTTGAAATGGTTGTCACAGCCATCCTTGAATCCAAGGATTTGTCAAGATTTTCAACAGATGAACTAATTGGTTCTCTGGTGACACATGAGACAAGACTACATCTCACAGATGAGTCAATATCAAATGCCTTCAAAACTCAATTCTCCTTCAGCAGAGGGAGAGGCCGAGGAAGAAGCAGAGGTTACCAAGGAAGAGGGCG
>JASDQU010212395.1:6664-18453 GCA_032191745.1 Picea mariana
AATGAGAGAGCGTTGCCTCTTATTTATACTTTCATGTAGCTTCCTCAAGGGGTTACCTTTTAACCATCTTAACCCACTTTACTTATTTTAGGGTTAACCCAGTTCTAACCACTTGTCCACTTACTAATTTATACATTAACTTTATTATTTAAATAATTTCTTTTTTATCCACATTGACTTATACTACACTCATCACTTCAATTTATTATTTACCTTCTAAAATATGTTAAACAACTTTCCATATTTTAGGGCTAACCCACTTCTAACCACTTGTCCACTTAGTAATTTATCCACTAAATTTATTATTTAAATAATTTCTTTTGTATCCACTTTGACTTATATTACACTCATCACTTCATTTTATTATTTAAATAATTTCTCTCTTGCAACCACTTGATGACGTTTACCTTTTGGGGCTTCTAGATGACTCATGAGGGTTCTCCAACTTCACATGGCCATAACTCTCTAACCGTGAAGAGTTATGTAATGTTCCACATACCACCAGAAATGGGATGACATGTAATATCGATCTAGAATATTCTTATCTTAAAATATATCAAAATTCATACCATTATCGATCAAACAAACTTGGGTTCATTACTCAAACCTTTGTGCTATTGGAATCTGCTACCAGAATTTATTCAAGAGATGATATCAATGAAAACCAACCCAATTAATCAATAATATCCCCCTTTGGAATTGATGGAAACACTTTGATGCAATACTGAAGTCATGTCATGCAATACTGAAGTAATATCACTCATGCTCCCCCTGTAACCATGCCTCTGTCCTCTGCATCTGATAGATCTCTCCCCCTTTCTCATCAATGACAAAGGTATCCTTTCATTCGGGGCTGCTCCCCCAAACTGAGATGTTCTTTGGAATACTCCCCCTGACTGAACTCTTCTTGAAACTGATCTCCTGACCCGAACTGTCCTCTTTATGGTGCTTCCTTTTGTAGATTTAAGACATATAATATAAGCATTCAAAAACATTCATTTTGGAGTATAAATTAATCTGAGTCTCTAGAGAAGATAATTAAAGGATTCTCTTGGAAGAGTTTTTATAAAGATGTCTTCCACTTGTTCTTTTGTGCCCACATATTCAACTATGATGTTCTTCTCTGCAACATGTTCTCATAGAAAGTGATACTTGATTGGAATGTGCTTCATCTTGGAGTGTATCACCGAGTTCTTTGAGATATTGATGGTGCTTTTATCATCACAATAGATTGGAATGGGATCATCATAATCAACCTGTATATATGTCAAAGTTTGTTTCATCCATATAACCTGAGTACAACATCTTGATGTTGCAATATACTCTAATTTGGTTGTAGATAAATATATTGATGATTGTTTCTTTCTTAGCCAAGATACTAACCACTCACCCAAGTAGAATGCTGCTCAACTAGTGCTTTGTTGGTCATCAATGCAACCTGTCCAATATACATTTTTGTTGGAAATAAGTGATAGATACTTTCCTTTTGGATACCATAATACAAACTCTTATATTCCTTTCTAATATCTGAAAATCCTCTTCACTGCTAATACATGTGATTCCTTTGGTGCTTCTTGAAATCATGTCACCTCTCCAACTGCCTGCATTACATATGGTTTGGATGTTGTCACATATAGTAATCTACCAAATTATCAATCATTGACCTATATTGTCTCTGGTCTCTAGACTTTGAATCATCATCGCTTCTCAACATGCAACTGGTTTGCATAAGAGTGGTAACTAGTTTGAAATCTTCCATTTCGAACCTCTTTAACATTTATCTGATATACTTTCTTTGAGAAATAAAAATTTATTGGTTTCTTTGACGTATCTAAAGCCCCAGAAAGAAGGATATTTATCCAAGGAATGAAATTTCAAATTCATTCCGCATATCCTTTGCAAATTTCTAGCTTAACCTGTCACCAGTACTTTCAAAAATAATATCATCAATATAAACTTCAATTAATAAAATACCATCTTGAGTTACCTTGATGTAGAGGTTGATGTCTGCACTTCCTTTTCTGAACCTTGCTTGCTATAGATATTTATCCAGTCTAGAGTACGATGCTCTAGGATACTATTTTATACCATACAAGGCCTTTTTCAATTTGCACACATAATCTACGTTCTTTGACAACTGAAATGCTTCTAGTTGTTCAATGTAGACTTCTTCTTCATCTTTTGCTTCTTCTTCGTAAATTTGTTCCACTGATTCAGTTTCTTCTTTCTTTGATTCTCGTCCACCTGTTTCATCAATTGTTACATTGATGGTTTCCACAAATTTGTTCAATCTCAGATTGTAATACTTGTATGCTTTCCTTTTACTTGAGTAACCAACAAGTAGTCCTTTGTCTACACGAGATTCAAACCTTCCCATTCTACCATCTTCTCTTTTAATGTAGCATTTTCTTCCAAATACTCTGAAGTGTTTCACATTTGTTGGTATTTCTTTCCATAGGTCGTAGGGAGTTTTGTCATTGTTGTTTTTGAGAATTACTCTGTTTTGAATGTGAAATGTTGTATGCACTGCATGTGTCCAAACAATATCTGTCAATTTGGAATCCATTAGCATTGTTCAAGCCATTTATTATGTAATTAACATCCATAATTTTCCTTTGTCTCTGAACCACTCTCTGAACCAATCTATGAATCCATGCTCTCGTCCACAGTCATATATTTTTCCAAACCTCCTAATTGTTCTTACGAATCCATCTATGTCCATACTCTCCAAGACTCTATTGCACAATTGTCCAGAATTTTGACCCATTTACCACTATACTATCATAAAGTCTTCACTAATACAACTGATTGTACTTTTGCTAACTAAATGCTCTGGATATGTCTACTCTAACTCTGCAAGATGCTCAAAGGATGGTTATCTGGTCTGTCACAGCTATCGCATAGACTCTCCCTGTCTAATATTCATATTACCTGGGAGTCTCTAAGCCATATGGCTCATAACAATTCTTGCTCTAATGTGTATTCATCATCATTTTCATTGGTAGATTCATCATCTCTCTGAGCTCTGACTTCTTTCTTTCTGTTTGTGGATTCAGATTTCATTACAATGCCTGAAAGTACAATTTTTTGAACTTGTTCCTTATTTACCCGTCCTTCTTTTCTTTTAGTTATTTTCCAAAAATTTATGTATATGACATGTTTCCTTTTCTCTATAGAATTTTCTTCATCTTGTTTTATTGACAATCTTGTGATCTTAGGGACCTAGTCTTTGTTCACCTGTTCTTTGTATCCATACATTATTATATATGATATCATTGTTCTTTTTCATGGAAGTATCAATCATGCTTCTACAATCACTAGCTATGTGACCATAGTTATGACATTTGTAACATTCAATGTTACATGAGGCCACATGGGCATTTTTTGCTTGAACATTTCGTTTATAATCCTTGCAATTTGTAGCCTTATGTCCAAAATTAGTACAATAAAAACAGTGACCATAAAAGAAATTTGCATACCTGGGAGTGAATGATCTTCTTTGTGGTGTAGTCTTTCTGAATTTCTTCCTTAACTGATCATCATCATGATTGAAGCTTCTTTGTGGCTTGAACATGGATGGTATTCTTGAAGATGTATCTTCAATAGTATTCTTAGATTTTGGTTGACCATGATTCCTTCCTTTGAGTACTTCTGCATAACTCTTTTTATTTTCTTCATTCTTCTTTTCTAGAAACCTAGAGTGCTTCTCTTCATTCTCCATAACCAATGTGGATGTTTATGTCTCTTCAACGTTCTTGTTGAGATTGAAGATTTTAATTTTGAATGTGAAAACTTCTTCTTCAAGCTTCTCAACCTCTTCTTCTTTCTTCAATATCTGAGACTTCATGACTTCTTCTGTTCTTTTCACTTCTTCAAGATAAATTTTTAATGCGATTATTTATTCTTCAAGTCCTTTCTCTTCTTGACCAAACTCTGCCTCAAGCTAGTTTAGATCATTAGTTCTTTCCTTAATATGATCTATCAATATCTTCTCTCTCATTTCTGCTTCTTCCTTCTATGTTGCTATGTTGGCTTGCAAATAATTCTTTTGATATTCAAGATTTTCTTCAATCTTTCTGGCTTCTTCTAGTTGAGTTCTTATGTTCTCGATGACCTGTTGGGATTCTTCAAAACTGTGAACACTTTCCTTTTGTTTCATCAAATATTTATTGAGTGACTTGTTTTCTTCTCTTAATTCATCTAAAGAACTAATCAATTCTGCTTCATAATTGTCTTCCTTTTTAATTAATTTTTCTATCTCATTTCCTTCAAGACATTCTATTGGAAGATGTCAGCATTTTTCACACTTAAAGAAAAAAATCATACATTTGGTGATTATGTACTCTTCATCTTCTGAATCTATTGGACATGGTGAACATAATTTTTCTTGATCTGTATCTGCATCTTCTTTGACATATTTTGAATCTGCAATGGGTGAAGAATATATTTCATGTAACTTATCCCAAAGTTATTTGGCTAATGAACATTTACCAACCTTTTCTCTTAACGAATTAGGTAATCCTTCTTAGATGAAATCCATTGCTATTTTGTTATTCTTTTTCAATTCCTTCTTGGTTGCAGTCTTTTCCATTTTTGAACTATCATATCATGTAACAAATGATAGCCAAATATAATGTCCTTGTGCCTGTAAAAATACTTTCATCCTTCTGCTCCACATATCATACTTTAAACCATTCTGACCATTAAGCATTGGTACTCTATTCTCAGAATAATCCATGATCTCCTTCCAGTAGTTAAATTGTTTCATGAAGGAACCTGCTTTGATACCAATTGTTGAATTATTGAGAGAGGGGGTGAATCAATAATAGAGAAATCTAATCCTTTTTAACAACAAAATGCAAGTGTTATATCAACTTAGCATTATTATCCAATAGTTGCAGAGTAAATAAACAATGAACAAATGAGAAATCATACATATTCACGGTACACCAATGTTTATATGTGGAAACCCAAAGCAAGAGACAATCACATAATGTTTTTTCTTATATGTCTTTAAGAATTACATTCATTGGAAGCATCAACTTCCTTTGTTTTCTAGCTGCAACTAGAAGGAGGCTCCAACCCCCTAGTTTCTCAGGCTACAACCTGAAGGAATCTTCAACTCTACAATTCTCTAGCTACAACCAGAATGAGGCTACATCCCCCTATTTTCTCAGGCTACAACCTGAGGGAAGATCCAACTCCCCAAGTCTATGGCTACAACCAGAAGGAGACTACAACCCCCTATGTTCTCTGACTACAACTAGAAGGTGGCTACAACCACCTATCCTTGCCCCGTCCAACATCCCTATCATAGAATTCAAATTATGGAACCACTGTCACACTATCACTGTGAGATATATTGTCGTAAGCATGTACCAATCAACTTGTAATCAACCTGTACCATAAACAAGTGCATCAACCATGCACCAACCCATACCAAACAACCTGTAATCAGTCTATACCATAAACAAGTGCATCAACCATGGACCAAACTTTACCTCACCTATAATCAACCTGTATCATAAACAAGTGCATCAACCATGTACCAACATGTACCTCAACCTATACCATCAACGAGTGCATCAACCATGCACCAAATATGTACCTCAACCAAACAAAATCATCAATTTCATTATCCAAATATGATTTGTAACTCTGTAACAGACCTAGTGTATATGATCACATACCTACAAACCTTCCTTAATAAGAGACTAGCATTTTCATCAAGTTTTACTTTAGTCTCACATGACTAGTTTTTGATTAGTCAACAACCCTAACTTGAAATAATCATAACTATGTACTTGTAATAAATAAAGATCTGAAAATGGTACACAATGTTCTTTAGTGTATTTTATGCAATTCCTCCATATTTCACTACTTGGAACCTCTCGAAAAAGGAGTTATAGAAAAAATGACATACCTTGTTGAATTATGGCTTATTCTAGAGAGAAAACTTGTAGAACATGCCCCGCGCGGAATAATTTTTTTATAGATATGAGAATGTTGCAAAAAATAATAAAAATTGTACTCTAACCAATGCATTTGTTCTTACTGAATTTGGATATGTTATGAATACATTATGACATTTTTACCCGAAACACCTCTTTTAGACTAGTTTTAGGACTAGCCACAAACACTATTTTCCATGGAGTGTAACTCCAAAAATACAATGACCCACAAGATGAAATATTTATTACAGCTACTTGGATATGTTTCCGCAATGACCTCTAAATTTCATGGTATGAATCACTCTAGAAAAAAAATTATTGCAAAAATTGTGAAATGACCTGTAAATAACATACCTTAGAAAGCATCATCAAAATAATTTATCCTCCCTTGAATTTCGGCCTTTTTTACTTCACCTTCGCTATGAAATTTGGCCTAGATATCCTTTGGTTACCTCAGTCACTTGTAGATATTCAATATGCTCAAGTGTGTTTAAAATGAGAGAGCCTTGCCTCTTATTTATACTTTCATGTAGCTTCCTCAAGGGGCTACCTTTTAACCATATTAACCCACTTTCCTTGTTTTAGGGTTAACCCACTTCTAACCACTTGTCCACTTAGTAATTTCTCCATCAAATTTATTATTTAAATAATTTATTTTGTATCTACTTTGAATTATAACACCCTCATCACTTGACTTTATTATTTACCTTCTAAAATATCTTGAACCACTTTCCTTGTTATAGGGCTAACCCACTTCTAACCACTTGTCCACTTAGTAATTTCTCCATTAACTTTATTATTTAAATAATTTCTTTTCTATCCACTTTGACTTATAGTACACTCATCACTTCACTTTATTATTTAAATAATTTCTTCTTGCAACCACTTGACTACTTTGACCTTTTGGGGCTTCTAGATGACTCATGAGGGTTCTCCAACTTCACATGGCCATAACTCTCTAAATGTGATGATTTATGTGATGTTATTCATACCACCGGAAATGGGATGACATGTACTATCCATATAGAATAGTATTACCTTCAAATATATTAAAATTCATACCATTTTCCATAAAAAAAACTTGGGTCCATTACCTAAACCTTTGTGGTACTAGAATTTCCTACCAAAATATCTTCAAGGGCTGACATAAATGACAACCAACATAATTAATCAACAGTCTACTCTTCCCAATGTAGTTTTAAATATTGCACACCAAACATGCTATGCGACAGAGTTCTCAAGACCACTGCATAGTACACAAACTGCCCGGTTTGTTACACGCTGTGAATACACACACTTAATTAAATGATTTATAAATGTGGAATAACAGAGTGTTGTGATTAGAACATAAACTCATAAATAAGACAAAAAATTTGTCAATACAAAAAATTATTTATATTAATGAACTTCGACGATGTGAGAGAATACAAAATACCATGACAGAGATGAGCTTCGACTCTAATAACTCCTTCTGTAAACTCTTCAGTTGTTGTTGGTTCTCTCTACCTCTCTACTTCTTCTCTACGCAACAATTGTTTCTCTTCAACATCATCAACTAACTAAGAGAATCTGACTTATCTAGAAACTAAATTAGACTTCCTACAAAAGCTAGGACCGACTCAACATTAAAAATTGTCATTAATTCGAATGACACTTCAACCACTTATGAAAGCTCGAGAAGATAGAAATAGGATCCATTTATAACTTCCTTCTTTTCAACTGAATTTTTGAGTAAATGGGCGAATTTTTACTTACAGACTATTAGACTATCTGACTGACATTTCGGCTAACTGAAAAGTTGTCTAGCAGATAGATCGACGAAGACGTAAATATTTCACTGACTTGTAATTATAGTTTCCAACACTCCTGCTTAATTATAAGTAGGTGGGATTACAAAAGAAAATTACATAAAAAAATTGAGTTTTCATTTTACTATCACTCATCTATTACTGTGCAGACTCCCAGATTACTGAGCAAATGCTGAAATGCATCTCTTGCTAAAGCCTTTGTAAAAATGTTTGCAATTTGTTCTTTTGACCTAAAAAAATCGAAACATATCTCTTTGTTATTCACCAATTATCTGATGAAATGATATCCTGTATCAATGTGCTTGGCTTTCTTGTGAAACACATGATTCTTTGATAACATGATGGATGAATTGCTGTCACTGAATACTGTTGTTGGTTCCTGTTGTTATTGCAACAAATATTCTAACATCCTTCTCATCCATACTGCTTGACAACCCGCGTTTGTAGATGTGATGTACTATGATTTTGATGAAGAAAGTGTCACTATTGGCTGCTTCCTTGATGCCCATGATACCATACCTACTCCAAAAGTAAATGTGTACCCCGAGGTGTTTTTTATGTCATCTATGTTTCCTCCACAATCACTGTCAGTGTATCTAGTGAGTTTGAAATATTATGAAGTGGAGTACTTAGTGCCAAAATCTTTTTTTCCATTCACATATCTCAGGATTATCTTTCCTACATTCCAATGTGATTCTTTTGGATTTTCCATGAACCTTGAAATTAGGCCCACTCTATACATAATGTCAGGTCTTGTCGATGTTATATGCATAAGACTTCCTAACAGTCTTTTAAATAGTGTGGGATCCACCTTGGACCCTTTATCTTCCTTGCTTAACTTCAATCATATTATGAGAGGTGTTGGTGTTTCTTTTGAATTCACCATATTGAATAATTTCAATATTTCATGCACATACTTGGACTATGAGATAAATATATTAGTTTTGGACTAGTGCACTTCTATTCCCAGAAAATATCTCATAAGCCCCAAATCAGTGATTTCAAATTCATCCTTCATGACTGTCTTGAATTCTTCTATGCCAAAATCACATGTAAATATCAAATCATCCACATATAAACAAAGAATTAACACATTACCTTGCTGATTTGATTTGATGTATAGTGTTGGCTCATTTTCACTTCTCTGAAATTCATTTTGTGTCAGATAGGAATCAATGTGACTGTACCAAGCCCTCAGATCTTTCTTTAATCCATACAATGTTTTCTTCAATCTGTACACCTTATCTTACTGTCTTGTAAACTCATAGCCTTGTGGTTGTTCCACATATACTTCTTCTTCTAAGTTTCCATTCAAAAATGTTGATTTTCCATCCATCTAATAAACTGGCCATTTGTACTTCATGATAATAGCCAAAATGGTTCTGGCTGTGTGTAACACCCTGTTTCCCCCAGTTTGTAAAAATAACTATACTGGCCAAGAACTGTGGCAAACTCAAAAATGTGAATGTGTGATGTGAATGGACCTTGCGAAAAAGGTCAATGAATGTAAATAATATTATGAATATATATATATTGCAGGACTGCTGAGAAGGGATATGCTAAAAGAAAGAGGCCATAGTGGCTAAAGAAAGGTGGTGGAAGGAACCTATAAAGGTGGCGTTAACTTCGACCGAAACCAATACCGTATTTGGACTTCTCTAGCTCGGAGAACCAAGAGAGGCTCGCTGACCCGAATAAATTTCTCACAGGATGGTAGGTAGATGGATCCTCAGGAATTGATGAGGGATGGGGGATGTGAACCGCCCATTCATAGGAGCCTCAGGCCTGACCACCGCGAGGGAAATCGCGTCACACACAACCTTGGAAGGGGGAAATGCGTGAGGAAGAAGCGGAGAGGGGGAGATGTGAGGGAAGGGGGAAGAACTCTAGAGTTATACAGAGCGAGTGATAGCAGATAAGGGGGAGAGTAACCCTCGTTCTCAGCCATGGACAAACTGAGACGTAGTCTCCCAGCATCGTGGTCTCAGTTTGGGGGAGGTTAGTGGTAAATCCGTTGGGAGTCGTTGAGCCTGCAGTTGGGTGGAAATGAGCACCCCTCTCAGCAGTTGCATCACCTCTGGTGTTATTTCTGATAAGTGTTATTTGAAGTTAATGCCATAATCGCATGTTCAGTTTTATGTGCTTGTAAATAGTTCTGAATAGAAGTGTTTACCTAACGAATGATTTGATAAAATGGATTCCTGTGTATGCTTACATGCCATAGTTGTTTTCTGCACAAATGATTAAGTCTGGGACATGAGTTTGCTCCACCAAGAATCGTCTTATTTTCTTAGTTTCTCGTAATATTCTGGGAAGGCCCCTTGAGAGTACTCTTTTCCGAGAATTACTCCATAAACCTTGTAACTGTACTGAACCTTACTGGAGACTCGATTAATATTGGGGAAAATTGCCCGAGAACCATCTAAGGGTTCATACAATTTGGGTCTAGAACCCTTATGCAAGAGAGAGTAGCTTTCCAAGGTATCGCGGTCATGGGAGCCTAAAGCTTCGAGAGTTTGAACTTCGTGATTCAAGCTCAGAAGAGATAGTGAGATCGCGATGGGATCCTGGACCGTAGATCCCAGGGACCCATCAGAGCTTTATAAGCCATTGATTCTTAACCGTTACTTAGGCAGGAGAGTGAACTCGATTGCATCCCAAAAGTCTCGAAGACATCGGGACCATCCACAATGGAGGACAGGTGGTAGAGATCCAACCACTTCACGTATCGGGGATTCAGGAGTTCATAGGTGGAAGAACTGGTTCTTGGAGTCACAAAGTCTCGAGTAACGAGATAGCGATGCGATCTGGGCTGTTGATCAAGGAGGAAGGATAGTCGTGAGATCTATCCATTTTGCGTATCGAGGATTCGTGAGTTTGGAGTTGGAAGACCGAACTCTTGGAGTCACGAAGACCCGAGTCACGAGATAGCGATGCGATCTGAGCCATTGGTCAAAGAGGAAGGAAAGCTATGGGATCTGACCATTTCGTGTATCGGGGACTAGTGAGTTCATAGTTAGAAGACCAGATTCTTGGAGTCATGAAGTCCCGAGTAGCGAGAAGTAGGAGCAATAATTGAGTTAAGACCCCCTCGCCATATCGCATATCAGGGTCTCAAAGGTTGAGGGGAATCAGCTTTGACTGTAGAAGTCTCGAGCTTGCGGGTTGCGAGAGCTTGTGCAACACGTGGCACGTTCGCTTGGTGGGACCCACGTGGTCAACATATGGTGGACAAATGTCATTTGAAACGAGAGTCAACATCCTGTTGACTTCTCATACTTCAGGTTCTCGTAAGAAAGGGGCACAAAGGCCCAACAACTCATGTCACGAAGTTGTGAGTCCTGAGAAGCCTGGAAGGAGTCAAACATTCTCTGACTTTTGCGTCTCGGGGTTTCGTAAAAGAAGGGCCCAGAGGTTCAACCTTTCAACTCGTGAAATTGCGAGTTGCAAGCAAGGCTAGTAGTTATCCCTAGCCGGTGGTCACGAGTGGAGAGCGCTAATAAGGAGGGGCCATACCATATTGGAATCTAGGGTATCGACGATTGGTGAAGAAAAATTCGATGGCCTTCGACTCCCGACTCGCGAGGTCCCGAGTTGTGAAAGGCGCTTTCTTTTTAGGCACGTATGCGGTCCTATCGAGATAGGGACTAAAGAAAGGGAGCTAGTGCCTTATCGTTAAGCGACAAGTAGATTTGGAAGGCCAGGATCTATGTGGCCAGATCTATGGCCAGGGTTTCATTCCGGAGCCCGCTCACCATTCTACCTTTAAGATCGAACTCACTTGTATCACTGAGTCACGAAACATGATAAGGCGATGGGTTTGTTTGTCCTGTGGTCATAACCCACGACCACAGGGAGGTAAACAGGGAAGAACTAGCCTGCACTAGGCCCCCGTAGGACTTCAGGGATTCTGTCCCTTGAGGAAAAGTGAAAAATCTATTATGCCGCAGTGGTATGTGCCAAATTGGTATCAGAGCATGGTTACAACACTTGGCCTGCTTGGACTCATGAACGAGTTGCGCTGAAGCTC
>JASDQU010212397.1:4905-18568 GCA_032191745.1 Picea mariana
ATCTAAAAGACTGGAAACCAGGAAACAAGTAATATCAAACAAAAATAAAACCAAAATAAAACTTTACAATAAATTTAAAAAAATAGATATCCATGCATTATACCTCTGGATCTGATTGTAATGGTCGTATCGTGGGCAAACCGAAACCTTTTCGAGTGAAATGAAAAGTATTCATGACTGAAGAGAGTGCTCTGGACGCAATGGAACAGTCCTGTCATCCAAAAAATGTATGAAAATGACAAAGAATGGATATGAAAAAATTTGGCTTCAAGATCTTGATCTACAACAGGAGCGGGTCTTCAAACAGGCTCTGATACCATGTTAGACAACATAGGTATTCAAAAAGAGGAAGAACACCTTCAGTAACCACTCAAATAACTAGATCAAAGATCAACACATCGATGTTTTCATGTGGTAAAACCCCTATGGGGAAACATCCATGGCCCCAGCCAATGCGGCCACTTGGAGCAGTTTATTAATGCAAAGAAAAAGATTACAGAGAGATTTTACAAGAGAGTTTCTCACAATCGATCATTGGCAAATGACCCTCCGTGATATTTAAATAGATATGATGGACCAATCGGGTGTTAATCCACAGATAAATGGTCATTAAGATCGAGGAGTATGAATCGTCGAATCACTCTATGTTGGGAACATATCATGACCATCGGATTTACTAATTACAAATGAAAACTAATGCATACTAAATAAACACACCAAGAAACACACTTTTACCTAACGACACATTAGATCAAGTAGATCTTAACTAACTTCTAAATGTCTAAATATCCTAACATAACATAACTCAGACTAGCTCCTGGGTCAATTAGAATAGAAATATGATTATTATTTACTTTACCTTCAACCTCCACTATAGTGGATTGATGATCAACTTGTCGTCCATCTACAATTGCATTAATTATGTGCATGCTTCTACCCACATCTCCTACTGTAGAGGCTTCTTGTAGGTTATGGACTGTGGCCCTCACTACAGAATTTAAACATGGACAGTTCCTCCTCAAGTGAGGTTCTCCACACTCCCAACATTTCAATGGTTCCCTGGGGTTGTCCCCAACTTTCTTGGATCCCAAATTTACTGGTCTACCTCCCCCTTGGGTATTTTGGCTGTTAGAATGAAAATTTCTCATTTGGAAGTTCTTTTCCATATTCCGGAAAGGGGTTGGTTGGAATCCCTTCTTCTGTTGATTCATTCTGTCATGTTTATTATCCTTCCATGCTTTTGGAATTTCATACCTTTATTTGTACTGATCATAGCATATCCGATCATTTCTAAAAACTTTTCTTAAATTTAAGGGATTTTCAAATTCAATTATGTTCTTGTAGGACTGTGGTAGGAAGCTTAGGAACCACTGTATTTTTACTTTGTCTTCTTTGATGTATGGCACAAATCTCAATAATTCAAGAAATTTATTTATCAGATCATCCATGGTCATTTGTTTGAGTCTTATCTCATAAAATACCTTAGTCTTTCTTTCATAATATCTTTATGATAAATATTGTTTCTTGAAGTCTGACCATTCCATCTATTTTTATTTTAATCCTTTGGCAAATTCTAGGCCTTGGCACCAGATGCCTACCTTTCCCTTTAGGTTATAAAGGGAAAGGTTATAAATGGCCACTCAAACTTTCATGTTAGTAGAATAATTATAAATCTGGAAATATTTCTTTATATCCAGTAACCACACTTCAACCTTCTCACCTATCCTGGATTCTTCGTCAAATGTGGATGGTTTGATCTTATTGAATTCACCTTCCAGGTGATCCACCTATTTTATTTTTGTTCATGTGGTTGGTTTTTTTTCTACTACTTGTGTTCCTTTAGAATAATTGTTCTCATTTTTTATTTCAGGGCCATAATTGTTTGAGGATCATTTGTTGACCTCTTCTTCCTTGTCGTTGTCTTTTGGACTATTTTTTGTTACTGTACTATGCAACAGTACTTCATTTATTTCTTGGTAGTCTTCATGTGACTTTTTTTGTTTTTCATTATCTACCTTGAACACTTGTAGTTCCACAATAAGGTTTCTCATTGTTTCTAGAACCTGGATGGATGGAATTCCTTCATTGTTTTGTCCAGGTTCTTTAGGAGGTCCTTGATTGGAATTCTCTTCAAGTCTGATCTCTTCTTCGTTTTGTGCTTCCATTATCACAACAGACCAAAAATTTTATGTTTGTAATAGTAAGTGTCTTGTTAGCTTTTCATTTAATAGAAATAAAATGAACTAAACTAATTTGGCCTTGCCCTAAGGTCCAAGTGTTGTAACCTTCAGCTCTGATACCAAATGTAATGTACCCCAAATTTACCGAATATATTTTTTTTATTAGGGACATTAAATATCTTTGGTCTTCAATATTTCTTTTCAAACATCACTTAAATATATGTAGAGCATTTTTTCCATTGCTACTCATTTTTGAAAGCATACGCATATCCTTTTACTTGATACGATTGTATTAGCCTGTAGAATAACTTTATCTCTGAAATTGCATTATACTATAGAACAATCACATTGCGTACTAATTAAGTATTATTGACTATTCCATAGTCTAGCCATGAACCTTAATGTTTATCCATTATGATACACATTCACCTATTTTACTATGCACTAACATATAAGTCTCATAGTTGTTAGTATTCATGTCCAAAGTACAAGTATAAATAGTTTAGTACATAAACTATCATAGTCCCATTCTAATGATGCCATCATATTTATGCTAATATATTATACTATACGCTATAGGGATTCTATACATTAATCGACCCATAGCATAAGTGTTTTATTTAACATACATGTCACAGATATTACCTATGGAATAACTCCACTATTAACATAAATAATGATAACCTATTTCTTGTAAAGTACAAGTGTTTAATACTCAGACTGTTATTACAACATGGCTAGCAATATCGTTATCCTTTGTTGTCGTTAGAAGTCTCCCAACAATATCAATCACTAGTCCGGAGTTTGTTTAACAAGTCGAAGCTATATGGGAAACATCCTTAACTAAAAGAGACGAACGTGACCATTATACACAGTCGTATCCCTAATTGACTGGCATCACAACAAAACAATAAATTGGTATGAAGACTGATTAAAGGGGATGTCATTCGACACTTAAAACCCTGACTAAATCATTAATGGTGATTTGAAAATGTATCTCCCTGAAATTCTTGCTTGACCACCGTGCCCAACGTAACACTGCCACCTCCATAGCTTCACATGGCAAGGTATTGTTGTGTAGCTATCACTTTACTCCTCTATCGAGGCCCGATGTAAACTCATTGTAATGATTTTCTCCAGGCATGTAGAATGTTTTTCTCTGCAGTTTTCCTTTCCCCTATTTTCTAGCTGACGATAATGGACAACCCAGTTTTGAAGAACAATACGAAGGGAGAAGGATTTATGTGGTTCTAGTTCACTTACTGTGCACAAAAGGTAACCCTCGTATTCTGTAACCTAGGCATAACACCAAGTTTGGAACTATATTAGATTACCACTTCTATAAGGTTTTCATCTCGGTCAACTCTTTTGGGTTTTACAGTTCTTGGAATAGGATTTATAAGGATCTTTTTGTTATAAGCACTATCCAGTTATCTTGCTATATTATTTAACTTCCTCCCGTATGGAAGGTTATAATACCAAGCCATTATATTTTCGTTTATTCTTATGGAGTCACCTCGTAAATATTCAACCTCATCCTGTGAGAGATACCCTACCTTTGTATTTCGTAAATTTGTTCTAGAGTTGACTGGTGGGTACTCTTAAAATGAAAAGGGTATTTGTGATCATATGCATACAATTTAACCTGTGAAGTTTTTATGCAATGTGGTTTTTACATTACCCCTTCGTGGGACTTACTCCTTCTCTGTGTGAACTTAATTAAAATCATACTGTAAAGACCCTTTGAGGGTCTCGTGGATGCGAGTAGGTAGTTTCAATACCTCTTGGTTAAAATAGTTGTAATTTCCTATGCGTTTTAAAACATTCAGATAGCTCTTCTGGTTGTTCTTCCTAGTTCGCGTCCTGTGTACAAATTAAAAATAAATCGCCACTCATCGCGTACTACCATCTAGGTTTTCTACAATACTATATACTAGGTAAGCATTAACCCTTTTTTTGTAAATTTCCCTCGATGAATGGTCGTAATGGTTATTTTTTTGTTTAACTCTCTATTTCATATATTGACCTCTGTTCTTTTACGCAGCATGGGCATATGTATACCCTACACTAGCGATCCTTTGTCTAGCAACCCTCTATCCGAGGAGTCTACGTTTCCTTCTAAACTAAAATATATTTCATTGTCTTTATAAAAATACATTCGTAAATAAATTCCTGAATGTATAGGGTAAAAGAGTAGTCGTAAATCATATCCTGTACATGTATTTTCCTTTCAAAGGATTATTACAATGGACGAAACCCTACTATGATGTAGAAGAATAATTTGGAGAGCTCTATTATCCGTGCATGCAAAAATTGATGTATACCCATAATGAAATCATAGATGTCCCCTATGATATTTTCAGATTGACTTCCTTTACATTCGAAGTGTTTTTACTCGGCCTCTGGAGCATCGTGACCTAGGCTCTTTGTCTTTGCAAAGTATTGTTTTCCCTTTAGGTATATTTGCATTCTGTGAAGTTTCATGGTCACGGGTGAAATTTGTAACTTGCATGACTTCTTTTCCACTGTAGGATTTATAACTCGTATATATTCTTGAATCTCGGTGATTTACCACATATACATTCTATTTACTTACTATTATAAATCGTAATTATTTATTCTTTATACATATACCAGTGCACAATTTTACCCTGTTTAGTTTACAATTTAAAATATTGTGCATCATAGTGTTATTTCAGTTACAATAGCTAATGATGGGGCCCTATTTTGTTTGCGAGGGTACCTATCATCCGACCTTGGGTCCACTCTTCCCATTTGGGTTGTGGATAGATCAACTCTCAAACGTCAGTGACGAACTGCTTCTAAAACCACTCAAGCTAAGTATTATCTTACTTTGTTTATTATTTCCTTTTATTAAATTTCCTAGCACGGTTGACTAAATCTATCGTTTCTCCTTTACTGGTTTATACAAATCGCTAGAAACAAATCAAGGAACACCCTCTCATTCAAAAAGGTATTCACGTTTTGATCTTGGCGCTTAGTCACAAGCCTCTTAGATTCTGTCTATTAGGGGTAAAGGAGTCCTTTCCCTAGGGTACTCCAATGAAATGAATTTGTACAATGGTTTCATGGCTAAACAAATTGTTTGTAATTTATTTTTTTAATTGACTATACAAGTTGTAATAGAACACCATCCTGAACAAGATTCAATTATTAAGTGAGCTACTATAGCATGTATTTGTAGACCATTGAAAATCATTGTTTATAGACCTGATGTAATATAAATATGGACTATTAAATATCCTATTTGTTCTTTTATAGCCCTTCTACAATTTAAACAATGGTAATTCCTTATACACTCATGCAAAACCAAAATCTATAGGATGTTTTTCTCTATATGAAACGATATATATCTAGACAGCCCCATGCATATATATATATATATATATATATATATATATATATATATAACTCATAGAAACATCTACCCATTTCTATCATTTCCTTTGCGTGAACACATAGGTATGTCTACACAATTATGCACACGATGTATAACCAAATTTAATCACAATAGAAGTATACAATAGCTTAATCCTTTCCTTTCATATGAGTATCTATATGTGTGCATTCAATCAAGAATTTATGTATATAATAACATCACATGATCTCATCATTCTTCTAACAATGGTAATCAATAGAATATTATACATTTAGTCAATCATTTATACATGCATTAACATCACATAATCCCATCACACTTCTAACAATTGTAATCAACAAAATATTAACCAGAATACAAGTAAACGTGCTTATCTGAAACTGATGCTAGGACACAAATGGAATAGCCATGCTCGACCCAATCATATAACAAAACAACCAAGTTACTTTCTCCGTTCACCACCTAGCCAGACCATGAGTCCATAAGGGCGAATTGAAATGATCCTCCTTTGCTAGAGTCCTCTTCTACAGATCAGAAAAATTCCCTTTCCTCACACTAAACAGTGCTCATAACAACAAGTAGTGTTATTTTCCAACATACTAAGCAACATCCTGCCTCCTCCATATGTTGTATTTATTTGCATCTTGTGCCTAGTTCTTTCCTTCCCTTCTTGGAAATTTTCGCATATTTACAAATCCCTAATTTTCAGGGGCTCCTAGTGGTCAAATTTCTCATTTTCCACTTGTAAAAATCATTCCTAAGGAAACTCAAATTTGTTCCCCACTCATGGAGTCATGGTCAGTTGTTTTCAACCTGTATGTTCCATTTGTCTTCCATCATTTAATATATAAAGAGATTTGTCTTTTACATGTGTCACAATCAAGAAGTTAGTTGGGCAAATCAAAACCTTGCCCAACAGTCATAAATAATTAATTAAAATAATCAAATTCCAAGTTCAGATTTTCCATAAATGGCAAATAATTTCCAAATTCGAATTTGCCAAAAATGGAAATTTATTTCCAAGTGTACTTAGAATTTAATAATTAATTATTTTGGGGGATATTAGATCACACCTCCCACCTGAAAGGACTTTTGGTCCTGAAAATTCGTTACATTATAAGTTTCATGTCCATTAGACTTACAATAAGAAACCCATACCCAAACTACCTCACAAGGCCTAACAATATCAACATGTGCCGGAAAAAAAGAAGTGATATCAACAATTATCACTTTTACACAATACCCTTTTACAGGGTCTGAATCGCAACATGTGATTTACAAATACGACCATTCTTGACTAACTCAGGGATTTTCACCATTTGTTCAACCATTTTTTCAAACATGTCCTCTTTACCGAGTTGTCCTTTCTCTTGTAGTTGGTCTTCTCCTAGTGGAGGATTTTCCTACAGCACTGCTTGACTAAATGTCTCCCTCGAAGGTGTATCCCTAGTCTTCTTGTCCCTCTTTGGATGTAGATATGGATGTATGTACCAACAAGTGGCCTCATGATGCCCATCTCTGCTACAATGGTTGCAGTAGCCTTTCTCCTTCAGAGGTGCATTATGATGCAGGAGCATCGCTCACTCATCAAGCGAGCCAGTGCATGGAGCATAAAGGACAGCTGGATAAGCCAGCACACATTTTGAAATATTTTGGGAGTTGTTGCACCGCTCTTTAATGAAGTCATTTATAAAGAAGCACACTTGTATTGTAATGGACCTTGAGCCTTTAAGCTCTCGTCCTTAGGTAGATGAGGCATTTAATAGATTTAATGCAGGTAGATAGATGTTTAAGTCTAGATTAGACAGTTTTAGAGTTCGAGATGGAAACGGAATATAGACACCCTCCTTTGTACATTGTAACATTATTCAGAATCAAGCGGGAGCAAGAAGAGAGGCAGAGAATTGTAGGAAGAACACCCATGTACAGATTTGAATTAATAGGAGAGAATATTTGATTCAAGTTCATGGTTTGTGTTGTTTCTCTGTGTATGTGGTTTATGTGCTCATGAATGTTTGCTTTCTGGTCATACATTTTCTTTGATATGTTGTGTATGTGGTTTCAGAGTTGAATTGAAATATGTAAGAGCAAGAAATTAGTTTCAATTGTTTCTCTATTCTGAGCCAAGAGATTCCTACAAGGAGTGAAATGGAATTTGTCCGCAAGGAGTGCGTGACTGCAGGGTTCAGATAGAGGGAACTTTTGTTCTAAGTTCTCAGAAGTGAAAAGTTGGCACCAGAGCCATGCAAGGCATGCACGGGCTGGAAGAAGACTCAGAGTTTTGATTATGAGAAAAGGTATCTAAGACTACCGCTGCAGGAGTGCGCGAGGTCAAGGGTTTCGACACATAATGTTGTGGAGGATTTTCCGCAAGGAGTGCGTGCAAGAATTTCTTGGAGGGACTTGAAACTTTAGAATAATCTCAGAAGGAATAGGCCTACAAGTTCACTGAAGGACAAGTCCAAGTGTTGTTGAGGAAGCCTGAGAGAAACACCTCAGGTTGGCGAGTGGGCGAATAAGTCTTTACAGAGGAAGCGTTTGATCCACCTCGCAGGAAATATCAAAGGAAGGACGGATGGTTGAATCTCTCGGAGAGATTCCATGAAAACCCGAGAACCGTTAGATCTTGCAAAACTGCAAGGAGTTTAAGGCGCGAACATTCATAGGTTCGAAGCTAGGAGGGAGTAGAACAGTGGATCTGGAGTCATCGGGATCGTCTGATCCACATGTGACATCACTTATCGGGTAATCGCGAGGTGAAGTCCCAAGTTTGTCCAGCATATATTGCGATATCGCGAGGGGCGATAGCCCGACCGGTTCAGAACCATCGATTGTGTGGGACACGCGTCAAGAGATCCAGAGGAGTCGGGGATCGGAGAATCGGGGTTCTCGATGACAGAGAACACTTGCATGTTGGATTTGCGATTCGCGATATCCCGACGGTGACATGGCAGTGTGGGACCATAGGTGCTGGTGGAGTACAGGTGGCGTCATATCGGGGGTCGGGAAGGGGCAAGTCTCGAGTCCAGCGACATCAGAACTTGCGATCCCGTGAGCTCTGAAATCTCGATAGAAATATAGAAGGTGGAGACGTCAAGTCCACACGTGTATCAGAGAATCAACACATCAGGGTTCGGAGGTTGAAGTTTCAAATTATCGACATTGCGAGTAGCGATTTCCCGATAGGGACAAATCCGATAGAAAGGGGGAGAATTCAACGATTGACCCACATCGGGTTTCGGGGAATCGTGAAGCAAGAAACACGCGACCATAGGATTCGCGAAATCGCGAAGTCCAATTTCCCGATCGTGAAGGGAGGTCAGAAAGGCGTTTTTGTGGGTGAAGAATTCCTAACAGGGAATTAGAGGAGCGTTGACGCTCTTCGAGCCGAGGTCAGAGAAGGTCCTGGTGGAAGCGAACGAGTGCCAGGGGTGACGTCTGCACCAGAGTGGTATCAGAGAAGGAGTAACTCTTTGTTTTCTGCAACAGGGAGAAAGAAAATATTACCATGCCACCCAGGAGAGAAAGACAGTCACCTGACCCAGAAGACAGGGAGGTGAGAAGAAGAGGTAGGCCGGCAGGAAATCCAGAAATGGAGTGGCAGATGAGAGATCTTCGAACAAGGCTTGAGGAGATGGAGACAGCACAAAGACGCGGAGTTGGTGCTAGGGATCTTAGTGATTTCGAGGTTGAAGAGGAAGCTGGACATGAAGAAGAGGTTACAGCAGAGGATGCATCAACTGAGTGGTTGATCAAAGCCATTTCTAGGATGAGTTCCAAGATGAAAATGGATATTCCAGCTTATGAAGGAAGTTTGGATGCAGAAGAGCTGTTGGATTGGATTCGAGCTCTTGACACCTACTTCGATTATGAGGATATCGAAGAGGTTAAAAAGGTAAGGCATGATGTCACGAAGTTAAAGGGACATGCCACATTATGGTGGGACGAGCTACAAGAAGATAGACGTTCCAAAGGCAAACAAAAGATCAAAAGCTGGGATCAAATGATTGCGAAGATGAAGGCAAAATTCATCCCAAGAGATTATCAAATCACACTGTTCAGGCGAATGCAGAACCTGAGACAGAAGTTGATGACAGTGAAGGAGTACATCGAAGAGTTCTACAATCTCAACATCAGAGCAGGTCATCGAGAGAGCGATGATGAGAAGGTTGCGAGATATCTGAATGGTCTGAGATACGACCTTCAGGATGAATTAAGTATGGAAACCATTCGAACAGTTGAGGATGCTTACCAGATGGCTCTGAAAGCCGAGGAGAAGCTGAGCTGTAAGCAGGGACAGCGAGGGCGAGGCAGAATTCATCCCAGAGGCAAGGCAGTTTCCCAGGAGAAATACCAGAAGCCAAAAGAGGAATGGAAGAAACCTCAGGGTAAGGTGGAGAGAGGTGGAACCTCGCAGAGGCAGCCATATGTTGAACAGAGAGGACAGGAAAATAATCAGCGGGGAGATTATGCTGATACAAACACTCTTCCTCGTACTAGAGGTCGAGGTAGAGTAAGAGGAGGAGTAATCACATGTTTTACATGTGGGAAGAATGGGCATAAGTCATTTGAGTGTCCATAGAAGAAAAAGGACGTTGGAGAAGCTCACATCACTGAAGCGCAGAGGCGTGATGTTGAGAATGAAGACACCGGAAGTGGAAAGTCACTGACGGTGCACAAAGTTCTCTTAACACCTGAGAAGGAGGTGGAGGACACAGCTCAGAGGACCAGACTATTGAGGACCACATGCAAGACCAAGGGCTGGAAATGCAAGGTCATTGTGGACAGCGGAAGCACCGACAATCTCATTTCGACTGAGATGGTGGAGAAATTAGAGCTGGAGACAACTGATCACCCGAGTCCATACAAGGTTTCATGGCTACAGAAAGGACATCAGGTGAGTGTCACTAAACAGTGTTTAGTTGATTTCAAGATGGGTGAATATAAGGATAAGGTCTTATGTGATGTTATTCCCATGGATGTATGTCATGTATTGCTGGGTATACCATGGCAATATGACAGAAGTGTAGTTCATTATGGGAGAATGAAAACATACACTTTAGAGAAGGATGGGAGAACCCATACGTTGCTTCCGATAAAGAATAAGGAAATGAAACCAGAAGTGAGCAACTCGATACTTCTTATGAGTGGGAAGGAACTTCTCACATAGATGGAGAAGAAAGAAGATCCACAATTCTTTGTTGTCAGGAAGCCAAGAATTGTTCTGACAAGCACAAGAGTGGATGATTTACCAGATGAGATTCAGGAACTGCTGGGAGAGTTCGCTGACATCATCATGGACGAATTACCTCATTTGTTGCCACCAATGAGAAGTGTGAGTCATCATATTGACCTCGTACCAGGGGCTATTTTGCCGAACAAAGCTGTGTATAGATTGACACCACAAGAAAATGAGGAGGTCAAAAGGAAGGTACATTAACTACTGGATAAAGGACTGGTCAGGGAGAGTTTAAGTCCATGTTCTATTCCAACAGTGCTTAGTCCGAAGAAGGATGGAGGTTGGAGAATGTATATAGATTCCAGAGCGATTAACAAAATCACCATCAGGTACAGATTTCCACTGCCGAGAATGGATGATCTGATGGATTGCCTGAGTGGGGCAAGTTATTTTTCAAAAATTGATTTGAAGAGCGGATATCATCAGATTCACATAAGAGAGGGTGATGAATGGAAGACAGCATTCAAGACAAATGAAGGTTTGTATAAATGGCTGGTCATGCCGTTTGGTTTGACAAACGCGCCGAGTACTTTTATGAGGCTGATGAATGAAGTCCTGAGGGAATTCATCGGGAAATTTGTAGTCGTATATCTGGATGATATATTGATCTACAGCAAGACCAAGGCTAAACATTTGAAACATTTGGCCAATGTGATGAGAAGAATGCAGCAGGAGAAGCTGTTGATTAATATGAAGAAATCTTCATTTATGCAGACAGAACTCATATATCTGGGTTTTGTTATTTCAGTGAATGAGTTGAAAATGGATCCAAGTAAAGTGGAGGTAATTAAAAATTGGCCATCACTGAGAAATGTTTTCGAGGTGAGGATTTTCCATGGTTTGGCTAGTTTCTACAGAAAATTCATTAGGAATTTCAGTGGGATTAGCGCAACAATGATGGACACAGTGAAGAAGTGACACAAAACTTTTCACTGGACAGCAGAGGCTGAGAAAAGCTTCAATCTGTTGAAGCGAAAGATCACAGAGAAACCAGTGTTAGTGTTGCCAGACTTTCAGAAGACATTTCAGGTGAAATGTGATGCAAGTAGATATGCCATAGGAGCGGTCTTAAGTCAGGAGGACAGGCCAGTTACATATTACAGCGAGAAGCTAGATGAAGCAAAGCTGAAATACTCCACATATGATAAAGAGTTTTATGCCATCATACAGGCATTAAAGAAGTGGAGGCATTTCTTGATCCCAAAGGAATTTGTATTATACAGTGATAATCATGCATTGCAGTTTGTGAGTCAACAGGAGAAGTTGAATCAGAAACATGCAAAATGGATAGAGTATATGCAGAATTTTACGTTTGTAATTAAACATATTGCAGGTACTGCTAACAAAGTGGTTGATGCTTTGAGCAAGAAATGTTTATTGCTGTAGGAGTTTCGAGTCAAGACCTTGGGTTTTGAAAACCTGAGGGACATGTACGTAGGAGATGCAAATTTCAGGGAAGCATACGAAGAAGCTAAGAATCCAGTTCTCAGGGATCGGAGCCCATGGATAGACTATATGATCCAAGAAGGATTGTTGTTCAGAGGCAATCAACTATGTATTCCGAATTGCTCCATGAGGGAGAACTTGTTGAAGAAAAAGCACAGTGGAGGTTTGGCGGGACACTTTGGCCACGATAAGACATTCGCAAAGCTGAGGGAATCGTATTTTTGGCCGGGCATGCGAGCAGATGTTAAAATATTTGTTGATAGATGCAGGATTTGTCAACATTCAAAAGGTCGGAAGCAGAATGTAGGGTTTTATCAGCCATTGCCCATACCCGAGAGGCCATGGGAGGCGATTAGCATGGATTTTGTATTGGGTTTGCCGAGGACACAAAGAGGTGTTGATTCAATCTTTTTGGTGGTGGACAGGTTTTCTAAAATGGCACATTTCATACCATGCCAGAAGACCAGCGATGCGACGCATATCGCAAACTTATTTTTCAAAGAGATCGTTAGACTTCATGGATTGCCGAGAAGTATAGTCTCGGACAGGGATACAAAATTCATAGGTCATTTTTGGAGGACGCTATGGAATAATCTAGGGACTAACTTGGCGTTTAGTTCAGCTTACCATTCGCAGACAGATGGACAGACAGAGGTGGTCAACAAGAGTCTGGGAGACTTGCTTAGAAGCTTGGTGACGGAGCACCATAGCAGCTGGGACAATGTATTGCCACAGGCAGAGTTTGCATACAATGATTCTGTGAATCGGAGTACAGGCAGAAGTCCATTTCATATTTTGTATGGGACACAAACGAGGGGATTTTCTAAACTCAGGGAGTCAGAACAGACTACGACTAGCAGTGCGAGCACAGAAGAATTCGCTGAAGCGATGAAGGAACTTCACAGTAAGGTAAAGAAGCGACTGCAAGATTCCAATCAGGAGTACAAGCACAGAGCAGATCAGTGGAAGAGACAACTTCAGTTCGAGGTTGGTGATCTAGTTCTAGCAAACTTGAGGAAGGAAAGGTTCCCAAGGGGAACGTATAATAAACTGAAAATGAAAAAAATTGGTCCATGTAGAGTCCTAAGGAAATTTGGAGAGAATGCATACGAGATTGAGTTGCCGGATGGCATCGGGATATCTCCGATATTCAATGTTTCGGACTTATACCCATACAAGGCAGGAGAAGCAGAGACTGGAACTGAAGGACCAGAATGTTGGATCATGTTGTCATTGATGCCAATGGTTTGATTGATTGATGTCATTGATTGATGTCAAGTGATTTATTGATTTCAAAGGATTGATTGATTGATGATTGATGTAATCTAATACGTATTTTCCTTGATGAGAGTGCATAGATGAAGATGGATCAATGAGTTGTCATTGATACATGATGAA
>JASDQU010212398.1:0-18567 GCA_032191745.1 Picea mariana
GAACATGTGGTTGCACCCAGAGATACTATATTAAATGGTATCGTGACCCATGCACACATAAGTGGATCAAATCCCACCCCCATGTCCTTCAAATTTTAAGCCCAAAGGGGTTGGATCCAATGGTGGAAAGTGAGGAGTTTTTCACCATTGGGCAAGGTTCAATTCCCATGAGGGCCTAACCTGAAGCCATGGGGGCACCTTGAGGTAGTGGTCGAATGTGTGGTTGCACCCAGAGATACTATATTAAATGGTATCGTGACCCATGCACACATAACTGGATCAAAGCCCACCCCCATGTCCTTCAAAGAAAAATTCCTCGAGGTGTAGGACAGTCGGTGATAGAGTGTGTTGTTAATGCACTTCGTGATGTTAAGTCACTAGTTCAAAACCCGTGGGGACAAAAAATCCATCCATGTTAAGGGTTGGTGTGGCTCAGGTCGGGTGCGATCCCTGGGTGATTTTGATGCCTTAGATTCCCCTGAGTCATGGTTTCTTAGCCACAGGTTAGTCCCACATGTCATGGACAAACTAACAAATAATAAAAAAAAGTACAAGTTGAAAAAGTTATTAAAATTTACTTGATACTGATTCACCCCCCTCTAAGTATCTATAGTTTTTTCTTGAAATTCTTGTGGAAACTTGAATCAAGCACCCCATTAAAAGAGGAAACACATTTTAAGTATATCAATTAAAGGTCATGGTCGTGTTCATGGAAGCTAACAACGGTCTCATTGATCAATATGGGAGATATTCTCTACAAGCATACCTCCAGGAATGGAAACTAATGGATTTGATTGACGAGTGGGATCAAGATGTTGATAGTTTGTTGAGGAAATCAGTAGATAGAGAATTCAATACATTAGTGGGCCAAGTTCGACAGAGTTTTGATGAAATTTTTCCAACTACTATACCAATAGACCAGATGGCTGCAAAGATCACCGACCTTGTAGGCATAAAAGGAAAAGAACTCCAAGAAGAAAGTAAAAAGGAAGGTAAGGAGAAGCAATCCACTCTAGTGGATTGAGAGAAGTTAGAAGCATTGATCGCATTATACAAATTATAAACTACGAGTATGTATTACACCTCAGCTGGTATGGGATCAAAGAATGAATTAGAAAACTTAGGTGATTTTAGAGAACTAAAGAATGAATTAGAAACTCAAGTGAGTTTGCAAAACTGGAGAATGAATTAGAAAATGGTAATCCCAATATGAAAATGAAAATGTAGGTTAAAGAGAAACACTAATAAATATTTTAATTTAATGATTATTTGTTAACAACTATATTTTAATTTAATGATTATTCTTTTGAATGTGAAGGTTAGTTGTAGTCTAAACGTTTTAGGAAATAACTCTTTTTCAGTGATATTTTTCGGGGATATTTGTCTAAAATTTAGTGAGAAATTGTTAGATCCCCAGATTTGAGTGATTATTTATGTATAATCTGAGTGCCCCATGGGGTTTTAAGCATGTTGAATCCATTTATGCATTCATAAATAGATTTTAAACAACAAAAATGGTGATTTCATGTAAATTTGCATCACCAGATTCGGGCAAAAAAAACCATTTGGTAGAATAGTTAAACAACGCCCTAAAGTTATCACAAAAATCACATTTGTCAACTTCTTTTTAGATTAATTGGTTGATTAGCTTAATTAGTTGAGAATAATATATTTTATCCTTCCTATTTAGGTTCAATTTCTACAAATAATATGTTAAACTCTTAAAAATATAAATTTAATTAATTTTCTATTATTTTCTACAAAAAATATTATTTTTAATTAAAATAAATTTTTAATATAATAATTATTTATTTATTTATTTATTAAAATTGTAAACGAAAGGGGAGGTAGGTTTGAGAGGGGTATTGTACAATGCTGGAGGAAAAAGGATGCTAAACTACTTCTAGAATCTGGGTGTAACCACCAACAACATGGCAGAGGCCTATGGGATGTATCAAGGAGTGCTCCTAGCTCAGGAACGAAATCTTAGCAACATGATCATAATAGGGGACTCAAAAAAAAAAATTTGACACTTCATCAAAGGGACTGCCCCAAAGAAATCCAATCTAAAAAGAATCATAGAGAGGATCAAAGCATTGTCATCCTCTTTTCAAGCCTCCTTCTATCATGTCCCCCGGGAAAAAAACAAAGAAGTGGATGAATAGGCAAACTTAGCAATTGAAAGAGCCATGGGTCATATGGAAAGGATGGGGAGGCACCTTTTTTCGGCCCCTCCCTGATGAAGCAACCCCCTCTCATCGTCGCTCCACCTGGTTCCAGTATCCTCGCAGCGCAGCAACTGGAAGAGGCATGTAGTAAGTAGAGCGTCATATACAGGGAGGTGTTGTCCTCTAGTTTCACTTGGAACGTGGGACACTGAAAACAAAAAGAAGACAACATGGTTAATATGGGACACTTTGTGTTCCTCCTCCATGGGAAAATTGTTGTATCTGACCCTCCATGCTCGCACAAAAGCCTGCAACATCACCTCCACCATAACTTCACCTGAGGTGAGGGTAATCGAAGGGAATTCCATCAAGATTCAGTGCAAGGGTAAGCAGGTAGTACCTGTCACTCCAAAGCTTGAAAGAAATCCAATTCATGAGATTGCATGACAATGGTGGCATTCATGCATCGCGACCTTATCCTGCAGAGATAAATTGGAAGGTAATCTCTCTACCCACCGCCACAATCAGCCCCATCGGAATTCTATAGATTGGAATTTCATAAGGAAAGAGGAATTGCAGTGCCCAATAAGTACATGCATTAGAAATTGCCCCAACATAAGAGGGCCAGCTCCAAGTAAAGTTGTTAGCACCAACAACAAAGGAAGAAACATTAAGAGAGGAAACATCTGCAATAGAGGTAGCACCAGAGGCAGCATTAGAGTTAACATCAGTGACAGAGGAAGAAGCTAGTGTGATTGGATTGGAGGTAATTTCCTAGAAATATTAGTCAGTTTATTTGAAGGAATGGCTCATTGCTCAGCCCATGAAATACCGAAGGAAGAGCTGGTGGACGAAAATTTTTCCACCACCCAACAGTTAACACTCTCTCTTTAGTCCCACAGTTCCACTCTCACCTTCACACTGGACACTCTAGCCCAACATCGCACGTTGATAAACCAATTACAGGATGAAGTATAATTTCTCAAGTGCCAAGGGGAGAACATGGAAGCAAAGTTCGAATCCAGGCCACCAAATTTTCCAGCACAAAGCCATAATGAGGAATCCGGAAGCAGAAAATATCCCATGCTGCCTAAGAAGAACATAGTGCTAGATCTCCCTCCAGAGGAAGACTGAGTATAAAGAAGATCAGTAAGAAATTCTTCAGTTTTGTAAAAATGTCTTAATTAAATCTCTCGTAAGATAGTATTAGGAAAGAAATAAAAAAATCTGTTTACAGTGAAGTAGATCCAAATCTAGACTCAGTTATGTAATCCTTTTTGTGGAATTTTTGTAGTTGGTATCTCTTCCACCAATACCCTCCTCTGTAATATGCAACTTGGATCATACCTTTTAGATTTATAAAATTTTCAATTTTTTTAATATATATATATATATATATAAACGAAGAGCCATTGAAGAGAGTCAATCAACCATGTACACTAAAAATGTAACCCAAATGAATAAAAATATGACAACCCAAATGGGTACAATATCTCAACCTCAAAATTAAAATGGCAAGATATAATTTAAAACTTGTTTGAATTGTATTATGTTTATTTGTGATATTTGTACGTTACTTCAAATGAAACTAAGACCATGTTATGACTTGACTATTGAAGTAAACATGGTTGAAGAAGTTAAATAACAATTATTTTATTTTATTTTTTTATTTTTTTTTAGCATCGACTATAGTTACTAACACTCGTATAATTGAGATATCTTATTTTAAGGTAAATAATTTAATATTTATTTTCTTATATCAATCTCTGAATTACTACATGAGATTATATGTCACCGAAGTACCAAGAGAGTTGACATGTTCTCGAAGAAGATGGTGTTTTTTTATGTGTAAACTATTGTTTACATATTAATTGTTTTACTTCAACTTAAATTATTGAAATGGTTTGGAAAGTTATGGGACTCTATTGAATCTAATAACATAACATACATGTGATACTACTATTATCTTTGCACAAAATGCCCTTGTTTCGAGAAGTTAAGGGCATCAAGGAAGGTTTGTCTCAAGCTAATTGCTTTTCCCTACTAGGGTGGATTATTCTCTATCTAGTTGGGATTTTGGTTTACATTATTTGTCTTGCTCCTACCATTATTTTCTTGATTTTGTTGGTTACCCCTTACCCAAGGTTTGGGTTTTGGTTACTATTATTATTGGTGTTTCTCTTATTCTTCTTTCCCTTCTTTTATTATTGGTTTGGTGGGGTAGGAGTGTTTTGTTGAAAAAAAAGCAATTCCAATTAGGAAGGAGAGGGTTGGACCAAATGAAAATAAATGATGTAAAAGGGAATGGTGGAGAAAATTGTCCTTGTGGGGAGCAAGGAATGGGTAGTATGGTTTAAACTTAGGCAAGAAACAAACAAGTGGTTGTTAAAAGATGAATTGTGTCCATTATGAGAGGTGCTATACTTGATGTAATAATACTTGTTCTTTGATAGTGAAGTTGAGATCCTCCATTAGGAGGGTTGGGGTTTCCATAGGGCATAAAGGGTCTCATGTAGTATGTAAGAGCCCCCACATAGTGATTTCCATTAAGGCTAGTACAAGGGGAAAAGGATACACTATGGAGATGATTGGTGGAATACATAATAATTTAATCATATATGTGGAATGTGCCCAACATTTGGGGGTTTTGAGTAGGGTGTTGGGGGACATATAAGATAATGATATATGAATAATAGGAATAGGCATAAATAATGAGGAAGTTTTGTGATTTAAGGATCATGTCCTTTTTAGTTTGAGGTATGGTGGTGGCCACATCTTTGGCAATGGATGAAACAAATGATTTAAAAAAATAATCTAGGAGAAGGGGATATTTGAGGTTGATATTACATAGACTACATCATCAATGCCACTCATGGTTGTGGTCTATGATATGGATGGTAGTATATGAAAAAAGGTGGTGATAAGTATGCTTTGTATGTCATGGAATACTAGAAGTAGAATAAGGTGAAGAAGATCATGGCTATGGTTGAAATATGGTGTGGGTATTTGCTAGAAATTCAACATATATTTTGGTGGAAATCCCTACAAGGGTGTGTTGAAATAACCAAAGCCTAACTAATCCTTTTGTGATTCTATTGAAGGGACACCAAAGATGAAATGTCATCAAATTATTGATGGGATCCTTCATAGGTTGACCTTCACATTTTGGTATATCGAATGACAACTTCTTTGGCATAGTTGAACAAGTAGCATTGTGTTGAATATTATCAAATTAATAAGAAATGTGAGGTTTGGAATGTTTAGAATTTCCATAAATTAAAAAATATGTTGATTTCAATGAGGAGGAGTGTTTGGGAGTGGAGTGTTGACATTATGGTATCTTTGGGAGGTATCAACCTCCATGTGTAACCTCTAACTAGCATAAAATATTTTAGAAGCTAGAGAAACCCTAAACAGATGTGTAAAACCCATAGAAGACAAGTCGGCTTAGTAAAATAATTAATATAAAAGTATTAGCTTCTAGAAGGATAAGTTGGCCCAGACAGGTGACAAGAACCAATATAAATAGGAGGAGCTTGAGCTCATTTGTACTCACTTCACTCACTCTCTCAAGCATGGTGCAAGTTTGGAGCTGCAGCTGCAAGAATGGAAGGTGGATCTTCTGGGGTGATTCTTGGTCTCTCTATATAGTGCTATCTAGCCTAATATATGTTCCCTACCTTATAGTATCTCTTGGTGGTATTCTTGGTGACATTCTTGGTGGTATTCTTGGAATAAGTGCAACTACAAGTGTTGCAGTTGAGTATTGTCCTTGTTTTGTGGTTTTGGGACTTTCTGTCTGGTGTGTTATATTTGGAGAAAGATGTTCTCTCTTGGTTATATATTGGTTCTAGTGCTTCTTCTAGAATCATTCTATCTAGAAAAGGTTATGGTGCTCGGGGGTGGTTGCATGCCTATGGTTGGGTGACAATATTGTGATATTGTCTATGGTAAAATAAGCACATTGAATATTTTAACAGGTTATGGGACACACTACCTTTAGAACAGTCTAACCACTAGAAGGTAGAGTGGGAGTTCTTTATCAAGCTCATTGTAACACCAGTTGCAACTGCAACTAGGGTTTCTGATGTTGCAGCTTCAACAAACCCTAATCTAATTATTTGGTCACCTTAAGTGAAGCGTTGGACCTAATTGATAGACATTCTAATGTTCCCTAGCCTAGTGTACCCTCTGGTGCCCTCAACCAACAAAAACATCAAGTTTGAGTTCTTGTTCAAAGTCAAAGGTTGACTTGTGAAAGTCAAAGTCAAAGGTTGAATTTTGGTCAAAATTGATTTTGTCGTCAAAGTTGAAATTTCAGGATTTCTAGCTTGTTCTAATCATTGAACATTTTTTATTCAGTTTCTAACCTCTTCTTTTCAAGATGGTGTCTAGTTTCATATTAGATGACAAATTGAACGATGATGAAAATTTCAAAGGTATGCACTTGTATATGCTTTTAATGTTATATCATCTAACAATGCATGAGTGTGTTTTGTAGGGAATGTACAAGAGATCTTGTCCAAGCAGTGATCTTAGATTCAGTACATTCAGAGGAACAAGAAGTTGAGGCTCCAGGTTCCAGCTTTGATTGATCAAACCATTAAGTTTCAATTTGCACAATTCAAGTTTGATAGTTGCTATAGTACAAGTAGACACTATAGTTGTGAAAACAATATTTGAAAGATTCTATTACTATTAGGTATACTTGGTTGCATGTAATTACTATTGATATAGATGCTTATTGCACTTATTTTCAAAATGAACTAACCTCTCCTCTAGGAGATATTTCTTGTTTTCTCCAGGGTAGGTCACCTTAGTAACTTTATGATGAAAACCATTCTTGTTACCATAGATAGTTATTATTAAAATGCTATTGGAAATACTTTTTCTCTTGTTGTTCTTGTTATGGGAAGTTTAAAGACAATAGCTTTGATAAGGAGAAACAATGATAGTTGCAAACATGGAGTAGATGACTCCATCAAGTGGTGAGGCAGGTGATCTCACCAAGTACCAATTCTAAAGGAAGCATGTAAAGAAAAATGAGTTTTGGACATCGTTCACTTAGATGTGTGTGGACCAATGTCAACCTCCTCACTAAGCGGAAGATAAATATCTTGAGGCTCGATAATGAAGGAAAGTACACCTCCAATGAGCTCGTTTCCTTTTGTAAAGAATCCATGATTAGGATGGACCTAACTTTCCCACATAATCCTCAACAGAATGGTGTGATAGAAATAAAGAAACCGATTCATTGAATAATTTGTTAAGGCGGTGATGAATGACCAAAATCTATCCATGTTTCTATGGGGAGAAGCAGCTATGACAGCCGTATATGTTCAAAATAAAATTCCTTATTGTATATTGAAGAACATGACTCCAGAAGAAGATTTCTCCGAAAATAATCCAAGTGTTAAATACAGAAGGTTGAAATCAACAGAGATGTGACTTTTGATGAACAGATTTCCTTATGCAAATATATAGAAGATTACATGGATTCCAACGATGAAGAAGAACATGAAGGTCCCAAGGAAGAAACTACATGTTCTCTAGAACATCTCAATGTAGAACCTTTTCACTTTTGAAGAAGCAATGAAGAAGAAACAATGGAAGGAAGTTATGATGGAAGAATATCAATCCATCATGAAAAATGATGTATGGGAAATTGTGCCTAGATCTGAAGGAAATTATGTAGTAACTTCAAAGTGGGTTTACAAGATAAAGCATGCAGTAGATGGGAGTATTGATAAATATAAAAAGGCAAGATTCATGGCTATAGGGTTCTTCCAACAGGAGGGAGACGACTATGATGATAAGTTTTCTCCAGTTTCCAGATACACCTCTATTATAACCATCATATCTATTGCAACATCGATGGGTTGGAGTTTACATGACATGGATGTAAATACCATTTTTCTCAATGGAGTAATTGAGGAAGAAGTATACATAGAGAAACATCAAGGTTTTGAGGTACACCCAAGAGAAACCCATGTATGTGGATTAAATAAGGACGTGTATGGACTCAAACAAGATCCAATATCTTGGTATGCATGAATTGATAGTTACTTGAAGAGACTTGGATTTTCCAAGAGCTATGCTTATCCAAACCTTTATTACAAGGTTATGAATGATGCACCTATGATCTTTCTACTATATGTCGATGATTTGTTTCTGATAGGTGTAGAGTCTCTCATTATTCACCATAATAGGGAGTTAGCTTCTGAATTCGATATGAAGGATCTTGGTCTCATGCATTATTATTTGGGACTAGAAGTATGGTAGAAGCGTGGTGAAATATTCCTGGGGAAAGGGAATTATGTTGTAAATATCCTTTAGAATTTTGGAATGATGGATTGCAAATCCATGGAAAATCCCATGGTGAGATATTTGAAGAATATGAGAGACTTTGATTCTGATCCAGTGGTTTTGTCCATGTACTGGCATTTGATTGTCTTGTTGATGTATTTGGTTAATACCTTACCATACATTTGATTTGTTGTGAACACGTTGAGCCAATTCTAGTTGGAACCTAGACTTGAGCCAATTCTAGTTGGAACATAGACTTGAGCCAATTCTAGTTGGAACCTAGACATGAGCAGTGGATAGATGCAAAGCACATTTTGAGATATCTTCGTGGGAAGATAAATTATGATTTGAGATATGTCTCAAATAATGACATATAAATGCATGGATTTATTGATTCAATTTGGGCAGGGAGTGAAGATGACAAAAAGAGTGCTTTGGGTATATGCTTCAGTTTGGGCTCTACTATGATATCATGGGATAGTAGGAAATAGAAGTCTATTTCACTCATCATTGAAGAAGCAAAGTATATTGCAACTTGTGATGCTTGTATGAAAGCAGTATGGATCTGTAAGATGGTTTCTGGACTATTTGATCAGGTGTTGGATTCGACAGTGATATATTGTGATAATTAGAGTTGTGTGAATCTTTCAGAGAACCATGTGTTCCATGACATGTCAAAGCACATTGCGATAAAATACTATTTTATCCATGATAAAGTCTAAAAGGGAGAAGTGATTCTCCAGTACATCTCCACCGATGAGAAGACAACTGATATTTTGACAAAGCATTTGTCCAAGATAAAGTTTGTATACTTGAGGGACAATATGGGACTTGTGGAGATACCTCCCCTGGTTGAAAGGGAGGAGATGACTTCCTCAGTTGGGAGGGAGTGTTGATATATGGAATCATGGATAGTTAGTGTGTTGGTGGGCATACATTATCCACACGTAGAATGTTCCAGGCAGGACAGATTATTGGTGGATAGACATCCTCCCTAAGAAGGATGGTCCAGATTGATAGATTTCTAGTGGATAAACATTCTCCCTATGGAGAATGGTCCAGGTTGACATATTGATGATGTGCCATGGAAAATTATTCTCCTGGGTCATTTTCTGGATAGGTAGAATGGTCGAGGAAAACTATTATTCTAGGACATATGTCCAGATTATAATAATGGTCTGTCACCCTGAGTTCACATTAGTGTCCAGAGTGGGGAGAATGGTATAGTACAAACATTTTCCCTGAGTTCATAGTAGTGGCCAGAGGGGGAGAAATGGTCCAGTACATTCATTCTTCTAGGGTGTATGTCCATATTAAAATATTGTTCCTTGTATCCCATGGCGTGGATTTTAACATCTAGGAGGACATTCAATATTATAGGATGTATGTATGGATTAGAAGAATGGTGCTTGTATCCCATGACATGAATTTCATCATCTAGCAGGACATTCATTCTTATAGGACGTATGTCTGAATTATAATAATGGTCCTTGTATCCCATTGTGGGGATTTCAACATCTGTTGGGACAATCATTCTTCTAGGATGTATGTCTGGATTACAATAATGGTCCCTATATCACTCTATTGAGTGAGTGACTTATGCGAGACACTTTGTTGAGTGTGTTGATTTCAACACATGACTTATTCAACATCATTTGTGATTACTTAGATGGATTATGGCCTCAAGAGATGATGTAGATGATGATATGATTTGGTTCTAGGAGGTTATTGTACTACATAGTGATAGCTTGTGTAGCTATTAGTTGATTGCAGAGGATATTGTGTGTCTTTGGACAATAGCTATGTACTACTGTGGTGGATGTGTTCCACTAGTAGTGACTGTGTGTCACTAGATAGTATTGTGTGCTACTATGATTGGTTTTGTACCATTGGATAATATTTGTGTACTACTATGGATCGACATTGTTATGATCTATTGGATGGAATTGTAGTAACTAAGTACTACTACTAGATTTCCATGAAGACTATCAGTAGTGTTGAAGGTGTTTCCTAAGTTGGTGTTCCAACCAGTAGTGTTGGAGGTGATTTCCAGCTAGATGGATAGTGATGATGATGCTCGTGAATTGATCTACGTGATCATGAGATAGCATGTGTGGCTATGATGATGCTACCTGTAGAATGGTTTGTAAGACTAAGTAAGCATTGTCCATACCATGTGAAATGGATGGATGTGTTTGATACCATTACAATTAATACCTACATAGCTAGGAGGGAGTGTTGATATTATGTTAGTTGCGGGAGGTATCAACCTCCATCTGTAACCTATTACTAGAATAGAATATTCTGGAAGATAGAGAAACCCTAAATAGATGTGTAAAAACCCTAGAAGACAAGTCGACTTAGTAAAATAATTAATACAAAAGTATTAGCTTCTAAAAGGACAAGACGACCTAGACAGGTGACAAGAACCACTATAAATAGGAGGCATTGAGCTCATTTTTACTCACTTCACTCACTCTCTCAAGCATAACACAAGTTTGGAGCTGCAACTGGAAGAATGGAAGGTGGATCTTCTGGGGTGATTCTCAGTCTATCTATCTAGCGTTATTTATCCTAATATATGCACCTTGCCTTCTAGTATCTCTTGGTGGTATTCTTGGTGACATTATTGGTGGTATTATGATGTTCTTGGTGGTATTCTTGGAAGAAGTGCAACTACAACTGTTGCAGTTGAGTATTGTCCTTGTTGTGTGGTTTTGGGACTTTTTTCCTAGTGCGTTATCTTTGTAGAAATATGCTCTTTTTGTTATCTATTGGTTCTAGTGCTAGTTCCAGAATCATTCTATTTAGAAAAGGTTATGGTGCTTGGGGGTGTTTGTGTGCCTACGGCTGGTTGACAATATTGTGATATTGTCTATGTAAAATGAGCACACCAAATATTTTACATTGGAGGTGGTGGTCTTATGCCTTTACTCCCACCTTTGTCTCTACATCTATGTGACATGGTTGTAAACCCATGGGAAATGGTTCAAGCTACACAACACTTAGTTGATAAGGTGGGTGGATGTGGGAGACCAATTATTTTAAGAGAGCATGGGGAATGGGAAGGTCTTGCAATTGTGACTTAAATATATAGAACCTCTAGGTGTAACCCTAGTCAACTGAGTGTTTGAAAAATAGGTGTATTAAAGAACAAATGTTTCCAAAATAAATGAATATGAAAACATGTAAAAGTGCTCCTTTGGTGTACAATGTGGTTTTCAATGTATTTTTCATAATATGATCAAAGTGATTTTGGTAATAAGTCTGCAAGATGTCGAAAATAACAACACACTCTTAATACTTTAGCAAACTCCAAGCAATTTTGAATATCTCATAAGAGGGCCTTTTCTATGTTTCTTAATGTTGAATAAGAACAAAAAGTATATACAAATTCCACTTTCTTCATTAAATAAAAAAACCTTTAAGGTGGGTTAATGACATATAATAATCCTTTTGTGGAAGGAAAATATCTTGTTCATGTGCCCCTTCAAGGGGGAAACCTCCAAATAAACAATGCTTCAATATGATAATAATCATTGACATATCCCATAAGGAGGAGTCCATCCTTATTTATAGTTACCTGGCAATCCCTAACTCTAACTACTCATGGCCCCTACATTAATGACTTGGCCATATTACATTTATTGAATGATAACTACATAGTGAGCCTTATTTAGTAATAACTATTATAGTGGACCTAGTCAACATTATACTAAACGTCCACCATACCTATCATATAATATATCTAGTGGGCCCTCAGGCTCCAATTACATCACTATGGGGATCCTATCATTTCATCACTCTTTGAAAAACATTTTCATTAATTATTTTACCTATGATGTACATCCATAAGACATGGTCCCATGTATGATTTCCACCGTCTATGCTAAGAATGAATTCATTCAATAAATGTATCTATAAGATTGGTTCCCTGTTATAGGCACCGCCTTCAATGCTGAGAATGAAGTAGTCAAAGAAGTGTGCCCATAATAATGGGACCTATGTATGAGTGTGCATGATGGATCCCCATTAACGACACATGAAATTGAATAGAAGGACTAACATTGGTCCCGAAATTTCCGTTCTCTATATGTTCAAAATATTCTATCAAAGGGATGAATGAATAGAAGAGTTTTTGGTCGATCCATTCAATATTTCCCTAATGGTTTAAGGATTTTATCAAGGTTATCACTAAGTTCATATAGATCCAAATATCCTTCAACCCAAATATTGGGACCATCCTGAATAAAAATATCATTTGTATAGTTACAAAAGGGTGGTTATGTATTTGGAGTGAACAGTGCCACTAGAGAAGATTCAAACTAAAAATTGGTAGTTATAATTTTTAGAAGAACTTTCTTCAATGATTTTCACTTCATATGGAGGATTATGTTCACTAAAGAGAAGATAAAAGTATCCATATTCCCATGAATAACGAATGTTCATATACATTTATCACAAGCATCTTTGGAATAATGTCATGCAAATATTTCTCTTGAATAGTCCTCTTCAATATGTCTCCAAAGCTGTAACATTTTGTTAGGGACCTAACCTCCCTCACATATATAGAATAATATGTTTTCTATGTAATAAATGGAGACATTAGTAAATAAGGCCTATATAATAATGTGAAAATTTTAATGTAAGAAGTCTTAATAGAAGTTTCCACTTCTAGAAAGATCTTGCTCTAGAATATTCTTTAGAAGATAGAATTAATATAAATAGATGTAGAAGGTATGGGAAAGTATTTTCTTGAGAAATATTGTAATAGAGCTCTACTCTACTGAAGGTTTCCCCCTCGAAGAGGAAAGTGAACTTGGATTTCTATCAATAAATTTATCATTGTTGGTGTTTCTATTATTTGTATTTTGTTGCTCCGTTGGTATTTGTTGCAATATTTATGTTTCTACTTATTATAATTCATATGGTACCTTACAAGTGGTATTAGAGCACTTTCCTCTACAAAAGTTGTGGTGATTTTTTCCAGGGTAGAGACGTGTATTGTTGGCGTCTTTAAAGAACAGATATATATCGTTCAATGAGTAAAATTATTGTTGGGGAAGACTACACACAGGAAATAAAAATGGGTTCACGGGGTTGCTCGAAACAAATGTTTCACCTTGTTGGAAACCTATGTAACCCATGTATGTACCCCTTTGAGTAGTACCACATAAAACATAATCAATACACGACCATCACTCCCACATACCATCATGTATATTGGGAATCCCCCAGGTCTCCTAAAACCAGTTGTAGATCAACCAATCGACTGCTTTACTGATATAATGACACTAATAACATCACTTAGAGAGATTCTCTTTAGTACCTGGTTAATCAAATAGTACAGCTAAGGGTACGATCAAGCCTCCTTAGTTGGTTCCCTGAGATATTGGTTCAAGTACTACTGCTCGACCCCGAACATATATCAGAGAGATATAATACAGGGAAAACCCTTGTCTATAGGATCCATAAAAGCCCCAACCCTTGGGAGCGAAACAGAACAAAAAAGGAATAGAAGGGATATTTTTCCACACAACCCTATCTTTTGCATATTGGTTGTGAACTTGCTATACAATTTTACCTGTTAACAATTTGGGCATTTCATCACTACAATATTCTTTAGGAAGGAGTATAACTCCACAGGAGAAAAAAAAGTATAGTGGTCCCACCAACACCCTTATTTAGGATCTATCCCATTGGATCCCTCTCTTCTCCCTAATATTCATGGTACCTATTATTTATAAGCATTTTTTCCTCATGGACACACCCCACTTCCCAACACCCTTATTTTATACCTATGCCATTGGATCCCTCTTGTTTCCCTAATCGTAGTGGTATAGATCTATCAACCTTTTTTTTTAGTGGACCCACTCCCCCTTGCAAGCACCCATACTTCCCAAATGGCCACCACTTGCAACCAAGACCTACAAGATGAAACCAAACAGAATAAGGAGAACATCCAGAAAATGGCTTTTGACATTGCTTCTATCAATTCCAAATTTGAAATCCTTGAGGACCAAGTTAGGAATGAATTTGAATCCATCAATAACAAATTCAAGGGAAATTTTGACTTCATCAAATCCACTCTCCACCAATTGTTGAAAAAATCCTAGGTCCCTCCCTTCTTTGACCAATCCTCACACTTAGAAGGAGATGACTACTTCCATACTATGGCCTTTCATTCCACCCCCCTTCATTGTGACCTATGTATTTCTAGAGTGGAGGTGAAAAAATTTGATGGATTGGATCCCACAGGTTGGGTCACTCAAATGGAACATTATTTCTCCTTGCCTGACATTACCGATGAATTAGAAAAACTTTTCTATGGTGTCCACTATCTAGATCCTCAACATTGGGAATGGTGACAATGGCATAAAAATTCACTCCAAGGGTATGTTCCTTGGATACATTTTGTTGTCGATCTTTATGAACACATTGACACCGATAGACACCATTTGGGCAGTTTGACCAAGTTGAAACAATCTGGCATAGTGGAAGACTTTATCGCTAACTTTGAGCAATTGGATTTCATAACAGAGGGCATGTTAGATGCCTTCTTCAAATAATGCTTTATCAATGGAATGCATGATGAAATCTGATCCCAGGTCCTAATGGCTAGCCTACATACTTGGTTGGAAGCTACTAAATGATCCAAGGAAGAACAACATGTCATCTCTTCCTAAAATGGAAAAATCTCTTTTATTCCTCACACTAGACCCACCCATACCATCCCTCCTTCCACTCCTCTCAAGATCCAAAAATTAACTCGAGAAGAAATGGGTGAATGCCAATTCAAGGGTCTTTTCTATAATTGTGATGACAAATATTTTCCAAGGCATAAGTGTAAGGAACACAATCTTTTTTTGGCCATTTTTGAGGATGTTCTTGATGAATATATTGAGGTTCCAAATGTTGAAGAGTCACCCCAAGAAGAGGATCATACCCCACCCTCTGACCCACCATAATTTGAACCACTTATCTCCCTAAATGCCCTCACAAGTCTTTCTAATTTTACTTCAAATAAAAGATACAATGAAAGGTATTTCAGGTTTTAAGAATGAGAATGTTGAATTTGAGGTTTGCACAGTAGAAAAACAACATACAAATGAGTTTCCAATGAGGACAAGTAATGGAAAAATTATTTTCTTGAATTAGTGCATATTGATGTGTGTGGGCCAATGCAAACTAAATCACTTGGGGAGCTTCTTAATTTTTTTTATTTTGATTGATGATGATGTGTGTGGGCCAATTCAAACTAAAATTCTTGGGGGAGCTTCTTATATTTTTATATTCATTGACATTAGAACCAAGTTCACACGGGTCTATTTCTTAATAAAGAAAAGTGATGTTTTTGAATACTTTAAAGAGTTTAGTAATTTGGTTGAAAAACACACTTAAACATATCAATATCCTTAGATTGGATCAAGGGGGAGAATACAGTTCAAGAGTATTCTTAAAGTACTACAAAGACAATGAAATTAGGAAATAGTGTGCAATTCCACATACCCTTCAACAAAAATGGTGTGGTTGAGAAGAACATAACCATAGTAGAGTGTCCTAGAATCATACTCAAAGGTAAGAATTTCTCTAATAGTTTTTTTGTTGAAGTTGTAAGTATATATCTATGAATTTATAAAATAGAAGTCTAACTAAGTTTTTAGAGAATAAAACTTCTTATGAAGAATTCAATAGATGTAAACCAATTGTTAATCATTTGAGAGTTTAATGTATTTCCATTGGTTATTGTGCTAACCATAAATCTTATAGTGTATGATCTATTTTCTCATAAAATATTTTCAAGTAGGGATGTTATATTTCATGAGTACACAAAGAATGATAGTCAAGATATATTGAAGCTTCTTGAAGAAGGCATTGCAAGTGAAAAAGAAGAATAAAGTGAATATCAACAATATGATGTTGAATCCGAAAATGGCATTGAAGCTACAAGAAACAACAAGAGTACACCAAGAAAGTGTGTAGCTACTCCACCTAGCAATGAGGCTCTACAAAGATCATAAAGGAAAATCCACACACCATTCAGGGATAAAGATTATGCTTTGTTATCTCAAATCACGAGTGTTGAAGAACCCTTAAATTTTGAGAAATAAAGGGATAATAAAGAATGGATGGATGAGCACAAATTATTTTCTACTCTATTAGAACATAATGGATGGATGAATCACTGCAAAACATTGTTTACTCCATTAGAAGAAAATGTCAATGTCTACTCCATTAGAAGAAAATGCAAAGATTTACAATGATGTTGAAACAAAAAAAATAAGTGGGAAGCTTAAATTACTTAACCGCAACAAGATCCCATATTTCATACTTAGTCAATTCATGGCTAAGCCACATGAGAGCCATTGGAAAGCATCCAAGAGAGTTATTTTATATTTAAAAGGAACTATTATTTTTGGTATTGAATACACTAATCATTTGAATGTTGAGTTTACTGGTTATTGAAACTTGATTGGGCATATTTACTATAGGATCTCTTATTGTGTCTTGGAGTAGTAAGAAGCAACCAACTCTTGCATTGTTCTCTATTGGAGTTGTGTACAAAGCATTGTGCAATGCTACTCTATTGAAGTTAAGTACAAAGCATCGTGTATTGCTACATGTGAAGCAATTTGGCTAAGGCAGAGTCTTGAAGACATGCGAGAAAACCAAAGAGTACCTACAACTATCATGTACGACAATCAAAGTTGAATGAAATTGACAAACAATCCAATTTATCATGCAAGATCAAAACACATTGAAAATCAACATGATTTTGTTAGAGAAAAGATTCAATCAAAGGAAATTGATTTGAGTATTGTAACACAAATGAGAATATGGATGATATATTGAGTAAGCCATTGGGAAATACACTTTGGAATATGGAGAGATATGCTAGGTATCATAGAGAATTTGTTTCTCCATTAAAAGGGAGTGTTAGAAATAAATGGAAAAATGCAATTCTTAACAGATTATTACACTCAAAAAAATTTCATGAAGCCATAATTCATAGAGCTACTTGATTTTAAAGTTGACAAATAAATAATTATAAATATACATCCAATTCAAATAGTTTTTTAGAGATGTGATGATCTCTTATAAAAAAAAAAAAACATATATATATAATCAATTCACTAATATGACATAAAATAGAGAACCAACTCTTTCTTTCTCATTATATATCTGGTTTTGAGAGATAATATATATATATATATATATTCAATTCAGTAATATAAAATAAATAACCAACTCTTTTCACATTCTATTGATTTGTTGTGATTTTAATTTCTATTTTAAAGAGCAAAGTATACCAAGAATAAATCTTCCCTCGCCCTGGACACACACAGATCCTTTTAATGCTCTACGGTTAACACATTACGTTTTTTTTTTTTTTAAGTATCATATATTAAAATCCTTCCAGAACCAAAGTGGAGTTTCAAAATACAGAAATAGCTATACTGTAATTACTGGACTGCCCCAACAGAGAGGAAACCAGTCCAGCCAGCATAGGAGTCAAGCATAAGTAGTATGATAAGCTAAAAAAAATAGTCTTAGACAAATTGTTCATCAATTAAAACTAGAAGAGGCTAACAAGACCTCAAAAAACACTATAGACCTAGACACCCGGCAGATAACATAGCCAGGTGGCGTGGAAGTCCTCGGTCCAAGGCTCCTCCTCGACATACATCACCTAGTCTGCCCATTTCATTTCGAATTTCATGTCGCTTGCGGTTCTATCAGCACCTGTCGTAGCATCCTACAACGGTCGCCTTACCGAGTCCACTTCTACAGCACTGCTCTCGTGCCCGACCTGCTCCAGCCTAATCTTTGTTCAGCGTTGCACCTTGTCATTTCCTCCACCGGTAGTTGCACTGGGTTCCTCCATTGAAGTCGCTTTTGTCGGGTCCGAGGGGAAAGCCTCGTGCATGGAGGAGAGAGTCTGAAAAAAGACCGCCACCTTTTCATCTGTGGCTTGCAGGCGAAATTGAAGGTCCTCCACCCCTTGGCGGATTTCAAAGACCAAACCGTAAAGGATGGCCAGGCTGTCTCTGAACTGCGCGCCATTGAAGGAGTCAGTGGACTGGTACCCAGT
>JASDQU010212405.1:3497-14385 GCA_032191745.1 Picea mariana
GATCTACCCAGACACAAGAAAAGTATTGGTATCAAGTGGGTTTACAAAACTAAACTCAATGAAAAGGGGAAGATTGAAAAACACAAGGCAAGACTTGTTGCCAAAGGATTCTCACAACAACCAGGTATTGATTATGGTGAAACGTTTGCTCCAGTAGAAAGGTTTTATAGTGTAAGGACACTCTTAGCCATGGAAACTCAACACAACTAGAAAGTATATTGGATGGATGTCAATTCAACTTTCTTGAATGCTGTCCTAGAAGAAGAGGTCTATGTGGATCAACCACCTGGATTTGAATTCAAAGAGGATCAAGCCAAAGTGTATCAGTTGAAGAAAGTGTTGTATGGATTAAAGCAAGCTCCAAGAGCTCGGTACAACATAATTGACACTTACCTAATCAAAAGTGGTTTAAGCAGAAGCCAAAATGAGCCAACTTTATACACCAAAATAGATCAGCACGGTAAAATTTTGATTGTATGTTTATATGTTGATGACATGATATATACTGGAAATCTTAAGTTAACCAGTTTTAAACATGACATGAAATCTGAGTTTGAGACGACAGATATTAGCATAATGAAATATTTTTTTGGGATTGAGGTTGATCAATCAACCAAAGGAATTTTTGTCTAACAGCAAAAGTATGCAGCATACATCATCAAAAGATTCTTCATGGAATACTGAAATCCAAAAGAAACCCCTATACCCCTAGGCACATAATTGAGCAAGCAATATGAAGGCCCTACAGTGGATTCTACCATGTACAAAATTTTAGTAGACAGTTTGTTGTATCTTACAAGAACTAGACCTAATATTATGTATGCAGCCATCTTTGTTTCCAGGTTCATGGAATCCCCCAAAGATTCTCACTGGAATACGGAGAAAAGGATTCTGAGATATGTTGCAGGCACTCTCAATTCTGACTTATGGTACACTCAGTCTGATGATAATAATCTATCTGGTTATACAGATAGTGACTTTGCAGATAGCCTAGATGTCAGGAAAACCACCTCAGGACATGCTTTTCACCTGGGCACAAACCTAATTTCTTGGGCATCAAATAAGCAACCCATAGTCTCAATATCTTCTGCAGAGGTAGAGTGTGTCATTGCTACTTCAACTTCATGTCAAGCTGTGTGGCTGAGAAGAATATTGAATAATATGTCACATACAAAAAATGAGCCAACTCTTATCTTCTTTGATAACACATCAGCAATTGCTTTATCCAAAAACCATGTGTTTCACAAGAAAAGAAAGGATATTGACACTCTCTTTCACTTCATACGTGATCTAGTCAATAATGATGACATTGCACTTCAATTCCGTGGCTCACGAGATTAGCTCGCAGATATTTTTACAAAGCCACTAAGAAAATCTGTTTTTGATTTTCAGAGACAACACTTGGGCATTATCAATGTTTATGTTTATAACTGTTGAGTTTAAGAAGGAGTGTTAACTATATATGTAACCTCATCAGTAGATGACTGTACACTGTCAGTTGTCCTGGCCAATTCTACAATCGTTTCTTGATGTTCTTGATTTGCTTGAGCCTATTTAGCTCAACTCTTTTCCCTTTTCTACATACTCAATAATATACTCAACGCTATTGCGCGCTACTCATCTTCTTGTTTTCCATTTCTATATTCTCTTCTTCTCATTTTTTCACTATGTTCTCTAATCAATTTATTAAAAAAATTTTGAATAGTAGACAAACTTATCATAAATATTTTAAAAACCTTGATAATTTAAACACTAGATAAACGTAATGTAAATGTTGATAAAACCCTAATAATTTATAACAAATTTGTTCCCATCACTGTATCAACTTATATGTCGGTCTGCCCAATCTAAATACCATATGAGGGTCCTTGGTCGCTGACCACTTTTTCCATTTGGGCACTAAAAATGCGTCGGGAAAAAGGGAGGCTGCCAAATGTCGTTGCGAACATCGAAAATGTTAAATTAACAAGCTTGGAGGTTTTTCAAACAGTCATTACAGTGGAAGGTGTCATGTTTCAGATAGAAGCATCATTCATCTTACATGGGAAAAATTCATGGTGCTTCTCAAACAAGTGATTATGGGCAACCAGACGTAACTTTGCAACAATATTTTGGAAGGATAAAAGAACCAATATTTTGATAACAGCTTACCATAAAACATTTTAAGGGTTCTCTTGCAAGTCTTCTATATTATTGTGTGTTCTGTGTAGATGACTATATTCTTGTGTGTTCTGTGTAGATGGCGCTGCTCAAGATGACACAATACCACCTTCTTTAATTACATTTCAATTTACAATAATAAATTAGTTATACACTTTGTAAAAAAAAGTTGTTAAATAAAATACTATATTTCCATCTAATTTTATTCTTAGTAGAGAAATTTGTAAATCCAAAATATCATCATAAGATTAGGAAAGATTGAAAGTATACTTTTAAAAGAAATTTTTATAGATTTAAAGATGCTTCCAAAATTTTTGTTGCATGTCATTATAGTATGTTTTCCACATGATTATTAAGATAATTAACAATATATATTTTTGTGTTGTTTCTGTTGTCTATACAACCACAAATCCATGATCCAATTATTGACTCAATCTAGAAACATGTATTTGTGAGACCAGAAAGAAAGAAAAAATAACTCATTTTATGATTCTACTTCTTTTTATTCATTATTTAATTGATTGCAACAATAGAAACAACTAGATCCAAATTTGGATGACCCTCAAGCTTTCCAAGTCAAGCATGTAGAGAGATTCCATTCCATCCTCTCAAAAAGAGAAGTAGATGGTCCACTAAGCAGAATCTCTTAGCCATTTTAGCCAATAGTGAACACATGAACCTGAAAGAAACATAAATAACTAAAGTTTCAAAGGCACATTGTTGGATATCAATTTCAATTTGAAATACAACCACAATTCAAGTGCAACAAGAATTCGAAAAATACGTCTACAAATCCATTTTAAGAACAAAGGGACAATTCCTGGATAATTCAAAATAAGGGAAATACCAACATAATTCAAATCATTGAAATCAAGCATAATAATATTTCAAATAATACCTTGAGTACAAATCTGTTATGAGAAGAAAAACACATTAATAGGAATTTGGAAGGTAGTGTACAGAATTGATGATGGCAATATTGCCACAGTTTTAGTGATAGCATGGATGGTTCAAGAAAATAGATAGGTGATATTAAATGATATTCCATGAAATAAATGGAGAACATAATAATGCTAGATGGTATGGTACAATAACACTCTCTTGTAGTAATATAAACTTAGTTATGAAATTTTAATATACACCTTGTATTTCTTGGAAAATTGGTAAAAATGAAAATGAGCTTTTTTTTAATGGCCATTGTTTTAATGGAGTTTTTAAGCTTATTTGAATGCTTTTAAGAGATAATTACTCAATTTTAATCTAAAACATGTCACAATCATATCTTAGACACCATTATTGATAGTCTAGCAATACAAAGATTCTTTTTAACCCTCAAAATAATCAAAATTAGACAAAATTTAACTCGAGCTAATTAAATATTTTGTGTTTTTGTGTTAAAAGATGTCTTTGACATCTAGTAATTAAGGTTTTAAATCTAAGAACTCCAATAAACCTAAACACCTCATTTGCTTAAACCAAAAAAAAATTGTTTCCTCATAGTCCTACTACACCTCATTTATTGGGAGGCTCTTGAAATAAAAAAACACCCAGATAATCTTAATCATGAAGATGGCTATAAAACGTTCTTGAAAGCCTATTATTCATAGCCTTGAACAAAAATCCTAATTCATTTATATATTTCTGGATTTGGAAAATTTTAGTTGTTTTCTCTTCCTAGCCTAGTTTTTATTACTTTGAACCTCTTTTTCCCCCTCCTTTAAACCGTTTCTTCTTAATCATTTTTCCCTTTATATTTGTATATTTTCTTTGATTATTATTCAACTAATGGTAATCATTCATTTTTATTATACATTTTTATTTAAATAGCTTTCATAATGACTAATTTCCAATGGCTAATTGACTAATTTAAACCCCTTTTATTCATTTTTTTCAATTTGAATTTCATCCCACTTCTTTCAGGCTTATCTTCTCTCTCATCCCATTTATTTTCACTTCAGAGAAATCTTTTCTCATTCTTAAGATTCTTACATAATTTAACTCCAAAAAAATTAAACAATCTTTGATAGATTAAATATTTTTTAATTAATTAATTAAGAAGATGAAAAATAAAAAAAAAAGTAATTGCAATTGATTTGTAAATTAAAATCAAACTATGAAAGGTGTAGTTTCTTCTCAGTCTTAGTTTTAAGTGTATATTTGTATATGCTACACTTTCAATTATATATTTGTATAGGTTACACTTTCAATTATACAATACAAAGTATAGAAAAAATTATTAAAAATATGTGTTTCATATATGATATCACTAGTAACATATGACAACTAAGATATAAAACAACAAATTAGGATTATATTTAGAAATCAAAGCTATAGGAAATGTAGAAAATGCGATTGTAAAGAAGAAAAAATATAGGATTTGAAAGTATGGATCGAGAGAGATGTGGTGAAAAAACATACCCAGAATTCAATCTTCTGAAATAAAACATGCATGATAAGAAATTGTGAAAAAACACACAATCAGTCCTTCCCTTGTTGTCTTGGATTGACTTATACATTGGCATGCATTCACGAAAAATGCTCAATGAAAAATACTTGTTGTCTTGGATTGACTTATACATTGTTATGCATTCACGACAAATGCTCAATGAAAAATACTATCAAGATGAAGAGGTCACACAAGGACCTACATGACAGTGAATGTCTACCCATGTCTGTTATGGTATATCACTCTAAAAAATTCCTATAATTTTTTTTTTACCACTAGTACATATTGTAAAAATTTTGACGTTCTATTTGTTGCGTTATGGACAAAATTGGCCATACTATCGAAAAATAGAGAATTTTTTTTTCCACATTGCCCGATAACGTTGATATTATCACGTTATCGTCTCTCTTGCCACGTTGTCATCTCTCTTTCCATTTTATCATCTCTCTTTCCATGTTTTCCACATAGTCGTCTCTCTTGCCACATTTGTGACATAGTCGTCTCTCTTACCACGTTTGTGAAGATAGTTGTCGTAGTTGAGACGTTGTGGAAACTATGTTTTCCCCCTCCAATGGTCACCTAGTATTTTCACCAAGTCAACTTTTCTTTGGTCAATGATCGTCAGAATTGTGACGTTATAAAATCTATAAATATGTTGCATTTTACAGATTTTGTTACAAGTTTTCTATAATAACGACATTTCAAAAAGGGTTTGCGGGTCTTCTCAGCTAGAGTACAACTATTAAAAGACATTTTCCTAGGGATCTTGTCATTTCGTTTTAATTTTCTGATCGGTCAAATTTTAAAGGAAACAATTATTAAAAGAAATTGTACTAGGGCTAGAGTACATGATGGGCAACGGTGACCTTTGAATGGGGCCAATGTTGAAATGTCAAATTTCAAGGCATGTATCTAGTCTAACCATGTCAAATTTCGATGCATACATGCACATATTGAAGAAATTTCAATGTTGGCCCCATTCGCTGCTCACTACGCGGGGTCGGTGCATGGCATTTTTGGTGGTTGAATTGGAAGTTAAATGACATTTAAAGAGATTTCCAACAAAGATTCTATAGATGGAAACAACGAAATTTGACAATGAGACGCCCATTATGAACGTTGTTGCAAACATGGATGATCTCAAAGTTTATGTGGTCGGGACATTATACATCCTTGAGTATTGAAACCCTCCCATACCGTCAAGGCATGTGTCTTGTCTAACCATGTCAAATTTCGATTCATATAGGCACATATTGAAGAAATTTAAACGTTGGCCCCATTCACTAGTGCTCACTATGTGGGTTTGGTGCATGACATTTGTGGTGGTTCAATTGGAAGTTCCATGACATTTGAAGAGATTTCCAACAAATATTCTACGGATGGAAACAACGACATTTGAAAAATATGAGACGCCCCATTATGAACGTTGTTGCAAACATGGAAAATCTCAAAGATTATGTGGTTAGGAAATAAAAAAATCCTTGAGTCTTGAAACCCTCCCATACCATCAAGGCATGTGTCTAGTCTAACATGTCAAATTTTGATGCATACAGGCACATAATGAAGAAATTTCAACATTGGCCCCATTCACTACTCACTATGCGGGGTCGGTGCATGACATTTTTGGTGGTTTAATTAGAAGTTCCATTACATTTCAAGAGAGTTCCAACAAATATTCTATGGATGGAAACAACGACATTTGAAAAATATGAGACGCCCCATTATGAACGTTGTTGCAAACATGGATGACTTCAAAGATTATCTGGCCAAGACATCATACATATTCCTTGAGTCTTGAAACCCTCCCATACTGTCAAGGCATGTGTCTAGTATAACCATGTCGAATTTCAATGCATACATGCATAGTGAAGAAATTTCAACATTGACCCCATTCAATGCTCACTATGTGGGGTCAATTGAAGAAATTTCACTATGTCATTCACCTTCAAGGTAGGCCCCATTCACTATGCTCAATATGAGGCATCCATTATATTGAATGTTGATGCAAACATGGATGATCTCAAATATTATGCGGGGACATCAAACATCCTTAAGTATCGAAACCCTCCCATACCTTCAAGGCAATTATCTAGTTTAACCATGTCAAATTTCGATGCATACAGGCACAGATTGAAAACATTTCAATGTTGGCCCCATTCATTACTCTCTATCGAGGGTCGGTGGAAGAAATTTGTGATGGGTCTATTTGAAGTTCGATGACAAATTTCAAGATAGTTTCGACAATGATTCTATATAAGGGAATGACAAATAATGACATTGAGAGGTGCAACATGATGAATGTTGATGCAAATGTGGATGATCTCAAAGATTATGTGGGGACCTCATACATTCTTTAGTATTGAAATCCTCCCATACAGTCAAGCCATGTGTCTAGTCTAACCATGTCGAATTTCGACGCATACATGCACAATTTGAAGAAATTTCAATGTTGTCCCCATTCACTGCTCACTATGTCGGGTCGGTGCAAGATGACATTTGTGGTGGGTGAATGACAACAATAATAAAAATGATGAGTTGATGACATCGTCCTTAGAAGAATCTATAAGTGAATATGATGAGTTGATGACATCGTTCTCACCAACATATGTCCACTTAGTCGCAATGACACATCTTTGATATTCTCCAACATTAAAGAAATCCCCACATCAGTAGGGAGTTTAAACATTTTCAATAAGTGTGAGTCATTCATACATTCTCCTACCTCATGGAAATTATCTTGTGATCATTCTCACCATTATTCACATAGCCCCCACATTATATTCCCCTTAGTTACTCAATAATCCAAATTTAGAAATGACCATTGATGGCACTGAAAAGGAAGGAGATGCTTAAGGGATTGTTGAGTAGAGAAAGAAAACATTTTCCCTTGTTTTGTGTATGGCATGGAAGAGATATTTTCCCTTATACTCAAAGATCACTCACATACCCACTCTATATATTGTCACATCTCATCTTCGTTTCATTTTAATTTTTTGATCGGTCAAATTTTAAAGGAAACAACTATTAAAAGACATTGTACTAGGGCTAGAGTACATGATGGACAATGATGACTTGTGAATGGGACCAACATTGAAATTTTTTCAAAATGCTTCTGTATGAAATGATCATACATCCTTGCATCTTGAAACCCTCCCAGACCGTCAAGTCATGTGTCTAGTCTAACCATGTCAAATTTCGATGCATACATGCACATATTGAAGAAATTTCAACATTGGTCCCATTCAGTAGTGCTCACTATGTGGGGTTGATGCATGACATTTTTGGTAGTTGAATTGGAAGTTCCATGACATTTCCAGAGAATTCCAACAAAGATTCTACGGATGGAAAAAATAATATTTGACAAATATGAGACGGCCCATTATGAACGTTGTTGCAAACATGGACGATCTCAAAGATTATGTGACCAGGACATCAGACATATTCCTTGAGTGTTAAAACCCTCCCATACTGTCAAGGCATGTGTCTAGTATAACCATGTCTAATTTCAATGCATACATGCATAGTGTGAAGAAATTTCAATGTTGGCCCCATTCACTACTCACTATGCGGGGTCAGTGGAAGAAACTTCACTATGCTCATTCACCTTCAAGGCAGGCCACATTCACTATGCTCACTATGAGACATCCATTATATTGAACATTGATGCAAACATGGATGATCTCAAATATTATGTGGGGACATCAAACATCCTTAAGTATCGAAACCATCCCATACCTTCAAGGCAACTATCTAGTTTAACCATGTCAAATTTCGATGCATATGAGCACATATTGAAAACGTTTCAATGTTGGCCCCATTCACTTCTCACTGTGCCCACAAATATGTATCATCTCCAAATAAATTGCATTCACGCTCTTCTTAGAATATCACTTGGGTTGGGATTTCTTGATTCGGAGTTTCATTCGCTCGAGGAATTCATTCTCAGCTAATGCATTGGTCATTTTGTTAAGTCCTTATCATGTGTTGTTTTCTGGTTATCTGTGTTGTTAATTTACCAGTTCTGTTAGGTTCCAAAGAGGGAGGATTGCGCTCTCTTATTGGTATATTGCTTGGGTTTTCTTGATTCGCAGTTCCACTTTTTCGGGGAATTCATTCTTAGGTATGCATTGGTCTGTTTGTTAAGTATTTTTTGTTGTATTTTTCTGGTTATCTCTGCCATTAATTTCCTTCTTTTGTTAGGTTCCAAAGCGGGAGGATTACTGTGTAATTAGAGGGTTTTAAGGGAAGATATGGGGAAGAGGAAGTCATCAAAGAACCCATAGCCGAAGAGAAAGAAGGACAAGCTGAGCACATTCTTTAGCTTCCCTTTCTGCAACCACGAGAACAGCGTGGAGTGTCGCATGTGAGTAGTTCTATGCCCATTTTTTCTTTTTTACATTCAAATCCTAATCCTAAACCCCCACAGAGTAAGTTTTGGACATGATGTGTGACTTGACACTGAGCCTTGTGAAAACAATGACTAATATTTTCTTTTGTTTTCTGGGTTTTCCTTTATTAACCCACAATGACCATACTGGTCCTCTAATTTGATAACAAATTTATTTAATATTTGAAGATGCGAAAAAAGTTTCAGAGAAGTTGAAATTTGATTTGATTAAAAGTTTGATTCGGCTTGATTAAAGTTGTCTAATCTGATGAATGTAATATGCTATCTTTCCCATATGGAAAATTTTACCCAAAAGTAACCATGGGGCTTTTGTTGTGGAGAAATCATTTTCTTAGGCTTTACATGGATGAAAAATGAATAGAGGGATTAACTTTAGAACTCGAAGTTTTATGCACTGTTTGCTTGAAGTGGGAGAAAAACAAGATAAATGGGTCATAAGACTATGAACGAGTTGCATATGATTTAGACTAACCCTCTTCTTCCAAAATATCTATTGTCATTTGTAATTTAAGTTTGTAGATGATGGCTCATTGAAGTAGGGTGGAAATCTGAAGACTCTTCATTGGACTTTTGACACATAATGAGCATTTCAAAAGTTGAAAGAAGCTCGTTTCCATGTATCATGCTTTCCCTTCTTGAATTGCAACACGTTAAGTAGGGTAGCAATCAAAAGACTCTTCATTGGACTTTTGACACATAATGAGCATTTCAAAAGTTGAAAGAAGCTCTTTTCCATGTATCAATGCTTTCCCTTCTTGACTCGCAACACCTTTTGAAATTGTTGCAAATGTTTCACAATAAGCCATAGGTGTTGTTTTTAATCAAGGAGGACATCCAATGGCATATCATTCGTAGACCTTGTTCCAATCCATGTTCAACTAAAACACTTATGATAAGGAAACACATATGGTAAGGAATTTTATGTGTTGGTTGAAGTAGTCAAGCAATGATAACACTTATCAGAGGCATTTTGGTGTGCATAAAACTTTGTTGCTCCTGCAAAGGCACTTATTTTTCTCTTCCACCAAGAAACGAGTGTAAGACTATGTTAGGAGGTGTTTACATAGTAGTCAAAACAAATATTCAAATAGACAGCCAACGTTGTGTTGTTCCTCAGGCTATTCCTGGCTATGGAACAGTGCCAAGGAAATCTATGGAGGCTTTGAAAATCCTCCCCCGCTTTAGGCCTCAAATTGGCTCTTGGGCTAGAGGGTAACTCTTGAATAATTTCAGTGTTGATTGTCCATTGTCACTGCTAGTAGCAGCATTAATATATAATCTTTAATTTTCATATTTCTATGATTGATAGATTAAATGATATGGGGGAATAAGACGAAAACAAGCCATTACATTCAAATCCTGAGACCGGGGCCTTTACCATTGGCCCATATTTATCCCACATTGAAGGCACATAATATTGATTGGATGGAAGACGCAGAATAAATTTAAAGGAAAACATATGTCTTAACACTCAATGAGCACATAAGCAGTTGCATGTCACTCAACTGGTAGAGATTGGCTTTATGAGTGAATTTGCCTAAAAGGTTTCAACAATAAACAAGAAGAAAGAGTTACGAAAATTAAGAGGGAAAATATAGAAATTAGAGAGGAACAAGGTATGCAAGAGATTGATGAATCCCATCTTCCATAATGAAATCAACATGACATCCCATCTTTCCTTCAGTTCCTAGATGGTGAATGAGAACCTTTTCAAGAATCTCCCTTTCATGTTGAGGTTGTAGTCTATCACCATTGTTATAAACTAAGTTACTAGGATTCAGATATGGATACGGATCCGGATTTGTTAGATATTTGAAAAACCATCATCTGGATTTGGTGGGGAAACACAGGTACAAATATAAAAAATATTTTTA
>JASDQU010212407.1:6821-18854 GCA_032191745.1 Picea mariana
ACCTGGATCTGTTAGAAAATATCTAGGGTCTTCATCTCCACCACTCTACGGTACGAATCTAACCATGTGAATACATGTGCTGAAGTCGAATATGGTAGAAACCACTTGATTATCGATCAATGATGAGAACCATTAAAAAGTGTGAGAGAAATCGCCATTAATGTCAATGACTCCCAAGGTACTCTAGTACAATCCAATGAATGCGAATTACTGAGCTGAAGTCGAACACTCGGCGGAATCTCCCGATCAGGGGTCAATAATGAAAAACCACTGTTGAAAGTGAGGAAACCTGCCATTGAGGCATGCAAGTTCCAAGGTACCAATTAGTTTCTAAGTCTAATTCCTGGATAATGAATTGAATTTGACAGGAAAAGACTCATCATGGGAGGGCCTTAATGTATCCCACATCAATGACATGAAACAAGTAAGAAGATTTGATATAGGTCAGAGTAACAAGTGATTCAGGACTAACTTAGGGATGGCCGATGTAATAGAAGGATTAAAGACTACAGAAATGGCCGATGCAATAGAAGGATTTCCGGGTTGAATTTCTCTTTGAAAAGATTGACGACACAACAACTGTCTTGGAAATACTGACTCAACGAAAAGGATCATAGACCAATTTGTAATCTTATAGGAGTAATCAGGAGACAAGTGGATTTTCCAACATGGACACAAGGCGAGTGAAAGGGTGTCATGTTAAAAAAGTGACTCTTCCATGTAATACATGTTTAGATACATTTCTTTCCCAATTTTTCCCCCACCATTTATGGTGAGTACCTCTTTATTTTTACGCAAGATTGAGGAGGATAGCATATGATTGTAATGTAATCCCATCCTTTGGATGAGTCCCTCAGAGTATATTTAATGAACCCTAGGAAGGAGTGGTTTAGTCTCGTATGGGCCTGTCAATGTTTGTTTAACGAGTCCAAAGATAGAAAACTCGAAGGTTTTTCATGATTATAGAGTCTGGAAAAACACTTAAAAGAGAACCCTCTCAGTTCCTTTTTCGTAAAGTAGTCTGATGAGACTGAAAAAGAGATAAAATATCACTCAACAGACATTTTCTTCAAATACTTTAATGAGCGTGAAGAGAACAAAGTCGCTCGACAACCTTTTCATGTTTAGAGAGTCTGAAAAGAGCTTAAAGGGAACACCAGTGGGTTCCTTTTTTGTATAACCTTTACGAGTCTGAAAAAGTGATAAAAGTATACTTGGTTACATTCTCATTGATTTACAAGCATGAGAAAGAACAAAGACTAAGCTCGGTAACTTATTCTCATGTATTTACAAGCATGAGAAAGAACAAAGACTAAGCTTGGGATTGTTTTCAATTTTACGCAAGGTTTAAAATAAAACAAAACTATGCTTGGACCTAGTTTCATTTTTACACAAGCCTGAACCAGAGGAAACTATGCTTGAGGTAAGTGGTTTCGTTTTTACACAAGCTTGAACCATAGAAAACTATGCTTGGACTTCCCAATGCATAACACATGGATGGTTAGTACTTAGCCCCCATCTTAATAAACTAGCAGCTCTACTTCAACATGAATTCCATAGGATGAAAGTATTGCCCCCCAAGCTTTGTTTCATCCAACGAAAAAGGCATAGGAATGAAACTTCAAATACTAGATGAAGGACTTGACTCAAACAGAGAGGGGGAAAACTATTTCATTTTTTAACGAGCTTGACACAGAAACAAGAACTATGCTCATAACCTCTATTTCATTTTTTAATGAGGTTTCCACAGAGACAAAAAAACTATCCTCGGAAGTGGTTTCATTTTTTAACGAGCTTGAAATTATAAAACTATGCTCAAGTCTGGTTTCATTTTTTAACGAGCTTGAAATTAGAAAATCATGCTCATAGACCTATGTTTCATTTTTTAACGAGGTTGTCTCAGAGATACAAAAAACTATCCTTGACGTCTCTCTTTTTTATCATGGATTCCAAGAGGACAATGCTCCGGAAGGAGACCATGCCAAGGGAAAAAACTTGGTCATGGCTTCCAAGAGGACTTCACTGGAAGGAAGAAACACACTCTGGAAGGAACAAATGTCGAGGGCCACGGTAGGGGTAAGAAGGTCGGGATCCAATAGCCCTATCGAAGAGATGACCATGTCAACTACCAGATCTAAGTCATCAGAAGTTGAAGTCATGGGAGACAATGCCACATAATTGACCTGTGGCGGGGGCGATACCATCTGCATATAATAACCCTTGATGGAGGCAATCTAGTCGAGGTCAATGAATGAAAGTTGATCAACAGTCACAACTCATCCATCGTGGGGGAAATATATCACATGAAAAAGAGTATACACAATAGCTTTCATGGCATAGACATAATCTCACCCAAGGAGTAAAGAAAACCCCAAGGGGTCTTGGACGACCATGACATCAATAAAGACAGTTTTCCCTCCAAAAGTTATAGGAAACTGAGGAAGGGTCCCTAAAGGTTGACTGGTTCTTCTGTTAAAAGATAACAGATTATGTGTAACTGACGCAAGCTAAGGACAACCTAAATCTTGCCAAGCAATAGAGGACAAAATACTAACATACGCACCTTCATTTATCAGTGTTTGAGGAATGTTCTGACCACAAACCTGTACTGTAATCTGGAAAGGAATGTGAGAGGGAAGATGAGGTCTAGTTAGCACACCCCAATTAAAAAGGATGACCTCATTACTTGGAGGAGGTTCCACGGGAGAAGGAGGAATGCCCCTCGACACGGTAGAGTCTGTATCAATGAGAAAAACATGGGCAGTATTAGGTTTACTCTCTAGAGGGAGAGTATGACGAGATCAGATCAACCACTTGATTTTCATTCACCAAGGGGAGAATGGGGTCGATAGATGGAAATAGATCGACCACTTGGGTGACACTCTCTAATGGGAGAGAGGGATTGACTGAGGATGGGATCAGATCGACTGCTTTAGTTTCACTCTCTGAGGGGAGAGCGAGATTGATAGAGGATGGTATCGGATCAACCACTTTGTCAACTGGTTCAACTAAGGATGTGACCAGATTGATGACATGACCAACTGGATTGACCGGTGAAGGGACAGGAGTGATCATTCCATCAACTATTGGAGGGTTGAGAGAAATCTTACGGTAAGAAGCTGGAAGTTGAGGTTATGAAACAATCATGTCTTCCAGTAATTTCGAGGCTTCATCCATATGAGGACAAAGGTGAGTGAGATGACTACCTTTGCATAACGTACATGGGAACTTGACTCTACTTTTCTTCTTCCCAACCCTATCATGATTGGTTGATGGGGGGTCGTCATCATGTTGTTCATAGGATGACAACATGGACTGGAAAGGAGATGTAGACCATGCTTCTATAACCTTGGATAGACCAGGGCAATCCTTAAGAATATGGCTACTCTTACAAAGCCTGCAAGGGTACTTGGGCTTACGGGTTGTTTGGGTGATCTTGACATCATCAACACTCCCAACACAAGTAATAGTAACTAGTTGTTTTCCAACATCTTTGATAGTGGTTGGAAGCTTTGAACCTTGTTTNACAACATGGACTGGAAAGGAGATGCAGACCATGCTTCTATAACCTTGGATAGACCAGGGCAATCCTTAAGAATATGGCTACTCTTACAAAGCCTGCAAGGGTACTTGGGCTTACGGGTTGTTTGGGTGATCTTGACATCATCAACACTCCCAACACGAGTAATAGTAACTAGTTGTTTTCCAACATCTTTGATAGTGGTTGGAAGCTTTGAACCTTGTTTATCTTTCTTCTTCTTAATCTTCCTTTTCTTCTTCTTCTTATTCACTGGGTTACTAGCTTTAGAACTTTCACTCGACGAAGAAGATGAAACGGAAGGCGACCTTGCAAGCAAAGAAGGAGAAGAAGACCTTATTGGTGAAGAAGATGAAGGATCAACATGAGGTTGATGCTCGTGGGGGGAAGTGCTTGTGACTGAAGAACTAAATGCATTCCGAATTACCTGAGTGGAAAACAACCATACCGGTAATCCAATTGTGAGACCTAGAAGGCTCAAAGTAGCAATATGAGGAGGACCAATGTTTCTGTAAGAAGGAAAAACAAAAGGTTCCCCAAGAAAAGGAGTTCCTTCATTGGTCATTTTGGGAACTGACGCTATAAAAATAAAGATCCAATCTAGAGTCCACTAGGGAAAACAAACAACACACGTTAAAAATCTAGTAAGCAAGCAAGCAAAAAAAATCTTCTCACAGTGAGCACACTAATTGGTGATGAAATCCAACATCGTGGGAACAAAGTAAGAAGGGGTTGAGATAGAGTGGGTGGAAAAGTTATGTTGACGACCTTCTTAACAGAATTATACCATGGTGCAAGCTCCCACACATAATTGTGGGTATACCCTCCAAGGAGCCCGAGTGAGTTTGGCCAACGTCGATTCCAGGTACTGTGAATACTTGCCCCTCCATAGTCACCTTGTGTAAAGACCCTAAAAAGATAGGCCACTAAGGTTACCAATCACTACAGTGATGCCTGAGGAAACAATCGACAACCTGATCCATGCACAAGGGAAGGGTATCTAGCCCGAAATCAACTCGAAAGGCTTCCACTCATCATTGTGGGTATACCTCTCAAGCGACCCCCATAATATGCACAAGCTCTACACCAAGAAAAACAAAGCAGGGTGAGTAACTCTGCCAATATCAATGCGACCTCGTGATTGACCCTTGTGTTAGAAGGGATTCCTAGGACAAAATGTAATAAGTGGATTTAACCGCTCCCTAACTCAAGATTCTATGTTTTTTTACAACTTTGGAAAGTTATCTTTCACACCTATTCCAAAGACCTATAACTAATACAATGTAGGTTTGCTACCAGAAAGTATAAAAAATGTCTAAGCAATTTTTATAAGCGCTCTATTTTATGGCTATTGTTACTCAAGAGCAAAATGGCGTGGACAATATGGTGTTTTGACCAACTCGAAATTTATGCAAAGAGATGAAGATGCAATATTTTCATTTCGATGAAAGCTATGCTATGAGAAGGAGAAAACATTTATCATTCCCATATGCANATCTAGTAAGCAAGCAAGCAAACAAAATCTTCTCACAGTGAGCACACTAATTGGTGATGAAATCCAACATCGTGGGAACAAAGTAAGAAGGGGTTGAGATAGAGTGGGTGGAAAAGTTATGTTGATGACCTTCTTAACAGAATTATACCATGGTGCAAGCTCCCACACATAATTGTGGGTATACCCTCCAAGGAGCCCGAGTGAGTTTGGCCAACGTCGATTCCAGGTACTGTGAATACTTGCCCCTCCATAGTCACCTTGTGTAAAGACCCTAAAAATATAGGCCACTAAGGTTACCAATCACTACAGTGATGCCTGGGGAAACAGTCGACAACCTGATCCATGCACAAGGGAAGGGTATCTAGCCCGAAATCAACTCGAAAGGCTTCCACTCATCATTGTGGGTATACCTCTCAAGCGACCCCCATAATATGCACAAGCTCTACACCAAGAAAAACAAAGCAAGGTGAGTAACTCTACCAATATCAATGCGACCTCGTGATTGACCCTTGTGTTAGAAGGGCTTCCTAGGACAAAATGTAATAAGTGGATTTAACCGCTCCCTAACTCAAGATTCTATGTTTTTTTACAACTTTGGAAAGTTATCTTTCACACCTATTCCAAAGCCCTATAACTAATACAATGTAGGTTTGCTACCAGAAAGTATAAAAAATGTCTAAGCAATTTTTATAAGCGCTTTATTTTATGGCTATTGTTACTCAAGAGCAAAATGGCGTGGACAATATGGTGTTTTGACCAACTCGAAATTTATGCAAAGAGATGAAGATGCAATATTTTCATTTCGATGAAAGCTATGCTATGAGAAGGAGAAAACATTTATCATTCCCATATGCACAATGTCCCAAAATATATTAAACTCATGAATATCAAGATTCTCAAGAAAAGAGAAAAAGGTACTGTACACCAATGCATAATGCAACGTACTTCAAATGCAAGGATGCCCCCAATCTAATATAAAGCAAGAAATTAAATCTTTTTGTTTCAAAATTTTCACTAAAAGCAATAATGAACTTTCTTAAAATAAAGAAACCCAAACTAAAAGTTTTCTTTTAAAGCGAACTATTCAGGAGAAATATGATCTTTGCCTAAACAATTCTAAAGAAAACACACGCTTTGTAATTGAAAGATACTCAAAGAAAGAGACTAATCCTTCAAAACCAAACAAAGCCAATGTGGCTAAAAGTAACTCAAAGAATGTCAAGCAGATTATAAACAGATCAATATAGGCTCCAAAAGCGCAATCCAGCTAATCAAAGCAAAACTGGGTCATCAAAAGATGACAAGACCCAATCCAAAAAAGTTTACAAACAAGTTCGTAGCCTAGTAGTAGAGTACAGTGTGAGAATTAGGTATTTGCTAGACACTGGTAGGGTGCGAGAAGTTCGCACTGGATCTAACAACAGGGTGCAGAAATCAATGGTTTTCGCAAGCTATAGAGAGGTATAGTGCGAGAATGTCTATACTCAAAGAAAAATTTGAAAAGGGATAGGGAATTTGAGTGAACTTCTAAATCCAAAGAGTCTGGATGGGATCTCCCACTGACTCAGAGACCATAAATCAAGCAATCAAAGCAAGGGAAACTAGAATAACTAGGAAACAATCTGTTCCTCGATATGGTCACCAATTTTGTTATCGGATAAATCAGTAGGTGCGGACACTAACTAATCTCCCTAGATCCACCTAGATCTAGAACAAAACACACCAAAACATGACGCTTTCCTTAAGTTTTAAATATTAAATTTACTAACTAAAGAGGGATGGGTGACATACCATTTAAATGTCGCTTCCTCTCACCATCGCCATCCTAGCTTTGTTCCAATGCTCATACAATGATGAACCTACAAAAGAACAAAACCAACCAAAGTGATAGTAATAGCATAAACTCAATATAAACCTATGTATATGATCAAGGAATCAACAATAAAAAACAACAAGCTTTATAGGAAAGAATCATATTACTGTATCATATTAAATGTGAAAGAGAGATTACAACCATGGCCTTGATGTCGTAAGATCCCTTCCAACTGTCCTTCGTTCCCCACACACTTCCATTCCAAGAATTCAGAGAGCACATATTTGATAATATTCAAAATCTATCTTGACAAAGACAAAACTCAAAGACACTCCACCCAAGCTAATAATTCCAGGCCAAATCCAACTTATCCCTTCTCCATNCTATCTTGACAAAGACAAAACTCAAAGACACTCCACCCAAGCTAATAATTCCAGGCCAAATCCAACTTAGCCCTTCTCCATGAGAGCTCCTCTCCTTTTATAAGTTGAAGAGGATAAGGTGAGGAGGTTAGGATGATCCCACTAAATCATGAAAGTGAGTAAGATCCAAACCATTTGGATGCCATCTCACCATAGAAGTTTCTCCTTCTAGAAGATTCGAGAAAATGATCGTTTTTCCCACGTGTAAGCATTCTCACACCCTGCCTATAGAGAAGACTGCAAACTCCTCGCGACCTAGCGATGATGTAGCCTACGAGAATCAGGGATTCTCGCACCCTAGCTATAATGCAGCCTATGAACTTCCTTTTTTATAGGGGTTTTACAAAGTAAAATGCAACTTCTTTTCTCAGAAAAAGTTATTCTCCCTTCTTTCTTCAGGAACTTAGGCCACTAACCCCTCTGAAGACTACATATAGGTTTACATCATTAACAGTCATAGGGATGACGAAAATAATGTCTAACACACCTGTTTTTCCTCATCTAGAAAATAGTCTATGTCGAAGTCTCCTACTCTTGCTTCTATGTACTCTTTCACTTTTAAGATCTCGGATAGATTGGTGTCTCTGTGATCATTCAGGATTTCTTTCATCTGTAGTAACATAATTTCTTATTCTTTCTAGAGCCTTATCATAGTCTTAGTATCTTGGCATTCCTCATGGTTTTCTTGTCTCATATTCATCTTTTCAACTTTAGCAATCATTCTAGGGAAATCCAAAACTTCATGTTCAATAGATTTACAACAAGACAACAAGATTTTGTACCAGGGCATTCCTTAGCCAGATGTCATGGTCTTATGCAACTATAACAAAGGGTCAATCCTCTCATTCTCTTAGATGATCCCCATCCTTTCCTATACTACGCACTAGGGTTATAGTAACTAGCCTGCAAAAAAATATTTCTAGGATCCTGCATCCATTTGTTAGTCCAAACATTGTTTCTATGCATAGGAATAACATATCTTTCACTATTTCTATCAAATCTACTCAAATCAAATTTTCTTTCTTTTAACTGTGGCCTAGTTTTCAGACTAGGACAAAATTTATCAAACATACCTAGATCCATACTTTTGAAACAAAAATTTTCACGTATCTTACCTTTTTCAAAGCACCAAACTTTCAATCTTACCTCTTTAATAAAAAAAAATCATTGTTCTTACCTTTAATAGAGCACAAATCTTTCAGATCTTATCTCTTTAATAAAAAAAAATCACTGTTCTTACCTTTAGCATAGCACAAAGCTTTTAGATCTTACCTCTTTTCTTCAGATCTAGTTCCTTTCTTGGCATAGAGCGTCGCAAGTCAAGTGGAATATTGCGCACTAAAGAAAATATCTATGCACAGAGATTTTCCTCAGTTCCCAACAATCATAGTTTCAGGTCTCGGCAATCAGAGTTTCAATTCCCATGCAACATAACCCTTTGTTGGCATAGGGGCAAACCTAGGGTTCAATGCTCAACGATGCACCAATAAAACCCTAACTACCAACCCGTTCGACAACATCTGCGAAGCAGATGATGTCTCACTCGAGGTAGAGGCAGGGGTGGTTGTAGGACTCAAGTGTCTTGAACCTAGTTGGGACACCTCTCTGTGATTACAATACTCTAACAAAGCACTTAGTATTTACTATTCGTTAGTATTTAACCATTATTTACTTTGTAGATAAAACCCTAATTAAAGAGCAACGCAGTATTCAACCAGATCTAACACATCTAGGCACTTAGCATATGGAAATAGATCATATCTAGCATTCATTCACATCACTAAGCACTAATCTATCATATCAGATTCATCTAGACATACATTATTGTACTAAGCATAAATCACAAAAACAATACAACAACCATAATGCACAAGTTGTTGATTAAGGTTCGTTTTCATTGATGTCAACCCTTGAAGAATGCCCAACAACACAAAGGTTTTTATTTTTGAGAATAGACCCTAGATTTCAGTGTTTGAAACATTACAAAAAAAAAATTATATCTAAAATTCCACAATGACTCAATTCAGGATGATTCCATAACCCTATCTTACAAAGGCTATATATCCAAAAGTATAAGGCCTCAGGAGATGAAATTTTAACCCAAAATACCTTGATCTGTCTACTAAATATCCTCCAATTTGTTCCTTTTGAATCATTGTAGAAAAAAAGTTATAGAGAAAATTCCACGGTCTCTCAGATGTAGCAGCGAAACCCCAAGACCTTGAGCTCTAATACCATATGTTAAGAACCAAACATCAATATAGCATAGAAAAACCTTAGAATAATTACTCAACACCTTGAAAAAAAGATAATTTCAGATATTACGTCTCTTCGAGGGGGAAACCTCCTTTTACCCCACATAAATGTTCAAGTACAAGATGATTCCAAATGAAAATGTCTCCTTGGTATATATAGGAGACTAGGAAGTATAATTACAACTAATGGAATAAAGCCGACATAAATAAAATAAAATTACTAATGTAATATGCCCCAATTAAGGGGTAATGAGCCAATATTAGGGCTTAACAAAGAAGATGATTCAAATGAGACGACTAAATCTGAGGAAGAGGTGGAGAAAATGACTCTGGTGGTAAGGAGGTTAGAAAGAGTAAGAAAACTAGTCGAAAGATAGAGTCTTCCCGAATTCCTTTGCCCATTTGTGTTAACTTCCATAAACGTTGAACCCAAGTTGGTCGTTCATGCAGTCGACTCGACAGTGGGTAAACTTTTGAAGGACGTCATGGTCAATAAGATGGAATACTTGTACAAAAATGAGACATGGGATTTAGTCAAGTTAGCTAGTGGAATAAATCTCGTCGGTAGCAAGTCGAGAAGTTCAAAGCTCGAATAGTAGCGAAAGAATATTTCCAAGTCGAGCAATTCGAATTCAATGATATTTTTTCCCTTGTTGCAAAAATAACTTCCATTAGAGTACTAATGTCTCTAGCTGTAGAATTCAATCTAGAGATAGAACAGGTGGATGTGAAGACAATGTTCCTACATGGGGACCTGGAAGAAGAAATATACATGAATCACCCTGAAGGATTTGCATTAAATGGAAAGAAAGAGTTGGTGTGCAAGCTCAAAAGATCCCTTTATGGTCTAAATCAATTTCCAAGGATGTGGTTTCATAAGTTTGACACTTACATCCTTAGCTTTGGATTTCTGAGAAGACAAGTTGATCACTACATATAATCCAAGGAAGAAGGTGGGCATTTCATATATGTATCTTTGTATTTCGATGACATGTTGTTGATTGGAAACATCATGGACGCAATATAGGAGGTGAAGAATCAGCTATCATCCAAGTTCGACATGAAGGATCTCTGTGCAACTAAAGTCACTCTGGGAATGGATATTAAGAGAGATAGAGCCACTAGAAATCTCTAGTTGAATAAGATAAAGTATATTGAAAAAATTCTAAAACGATTCAACATGTAGGATTTCAAACCGGTGAAGGTGACTATTCCAATGGGAGAAATTATTACTGCTAAACAGTGTGCAAAGACACAAGAAGAGAGAGAGAGAGGACATGTCATGTGTTACCTATGAAAGTGTTGTTGGTAGTCTAATGTATGCGATGTTCTGCACTTGACCATACATTGCCAATGCAGTGGGAGTATTGAGCAGGTACATGCCAACATATTGAAAGGAGAACGGGACAACTATCAAGAGAGTATTCAGGTATTTGTGTGGCACAAATAACTATGATATATGCTAATAAGGACGACCTGGAGGTGAGAGTGGTAAATTATATGTACATGGATTTGTTGATGCCGAATGGGCTGGAAATATGGATTGAAGAAGGTCGACCAATGGATATGTCTTCAAAATGTTCGGTGGAGAAATAAGTTGGATGAGAAAGAGACAGACGGTTGTAGACTTGTCAACAATGGAAGTTGAATACATGGTGGCCACTCATGGAAGAAAAGAAGTGATATGGCTTCAAAGGTTATGTTCAAGAATCAGGTTTGGGCAGAGAGATATGACTCTGAATTGCAACAATCAAAGCGCAATATTTTTGGAAAAGAACCATGTGTATCATTCAAATACCAATCACATTGATGTGCAATACCATTTCTTAAGAGATATGGTGGAGAGTAACAAGGTGCTACTGTTTGATCATGTTGTCATTGATGCCAATGGTTTGATTGATTGATGTCAAGTGTTTGAATGATATCAAAGGATTGATTGATTGATGATTGATGTAATATAATATGTATTTTTATTGATGAGAATGCATAGATGAAGATGGATCAATAAGTTGTCATTGATATGATGAAGATGAATCAATGAGTTGTCATTGATACATGATAAAGATGGATTGATGTGGTTTCATTGGTATATGATGCATTGTTGGAAAAATGTATAGATGAATCATTATTGTCTTACCATGATTGATAATGTGCACAAATGGATGATCTCCAAAGTGGTCCCCTTATGGTGAAAGCCCTCATGGGAAGACACTTTGTGGATTTAGTTATCCTAGAAGAATGGTTGGAGGACCCTTTCTCTCGTTATTTTCTTATAATGATTAATAAGGTGCACAAATGGATGAACTCCAAAGTGGTCCCCTTATGGTGAAAGCCCTCACAGGAAGATGTTTTACGGATTGAGTTATCCTAGAAGAATGGTTGGAGGACCCATGCTTGTATGTGGAATAATGAGATGAAGATCAAGGAAATTGTTGGTGAAACTATCCTAGATGGATATTTCTTGTCATTCCATTTCCGGTGGTATGTGGAATGTCACATAAATCCTCATG
>JASDQU010212408.1:0-12819 GCA_032191745.1 Picea mariana
CTGAACGTCAATTTGCAGAAGGAGATCAAGTTTTTCTGTGACTACAACCATACAAGAAAACTTCCCTCGAGGCCGAGCATTGTCAGAATCTAGTGCCCAAATTTAATGGTCCTTATACAGTTCTCAAGCGTGTGGGACGAGTCACCTATCAGTTAGCTTTGCCCGATCATTCGAAGCTACATCCTGTTTTTCATGTTTCATGCTTAAAGAAGGTGATTGGAACTAGGTGCCAAATTCAAACCAACCTTCACGAGTTAGCTGAAGAAGGACCCATTTGGCTACAGCAAGAAGCAGTTTTGGACCAGCGTGAGCGTCATCTGCATCAAAGAACCATCAAGTAAGTGCTAGTCTAATGGAAAGATACAACTCCAGCAGATGCCACTTGGGAACCAGCTACCATTCTGCAGCAGTTTCCACATCTCAAGCCTTGAGGACAAGGTTGTTTTTAAGGGGGCAGACATGTTAGGGTCCTAACTCGCACATAGGTAGAGCAATATATTTGGATGTAATAAAGGTCAATATTAATAAGGCCTTTCAATAAAATAGAATAAGGAGGATGTAAGAAGACCTAATAGAAGCTTTTGCTTCTAGAAGGAGCTTCCTCTAGATGCTTCTCTTGATAAACATATTTAGTATAAATAAGAGTCGACGGTATGAAAACCCTAGCTTGGAGATTATTGTAACAGAGCGTTGCTCGACTGGAGGTTTCCCCCTCGAAGAGGCTCGTGAACATTGCTTTCTGAATCAAAGTGTTATTTCTGTTGTTGTTCTTATATCATTTTTGTGTTATTGTGGAGATTATGCTGGTTATATTACTTTTATTCTTCCATTTCTAGCATTTTATTTCTGTTCTGCATACTTTTTATATCTGGTATATTACAGCATAAGTATCATCAGTTTTTATTCTTGGACTCTACTTCTACTTTTGATCTTCTGATCTAAACTACAGAGACACTTTCTTCTCACCATTCTTTCTTGTTTATATAGTCCTCCAACTGGTGTGAATTTGAACCATTGCATCTTTTGACAATGAACCATTGTAACATTTCATTTAAATGATAATATTAAACTTTAAATAATATCATTTTTCCTTTTTATTCTTTATTCATAATGCTCATGTTTTAACTCTTCTTTAATCAAGACTGTGTATCGATTCATTAGTCTATAGATCTCCAATTGTTGTGAATTCAAGTCTTAATCAATAGGTTTTCCCTTCAAACCAAAATTCGTGTGATCTTGAGCTCGAAACCACGATCTTTTCCATTCCAAAGATTGTTTCGTTAGCGCTTTCTTCTTCAGCCTCTATTCATCTACATGGGACCGTATTCAAACATCCAAGGAGTGATTTACTTCTATCCCCTTTATCTTGTTTACCTTATCACATGATCGGTGTTGGAACCAGGTTCTTTGGTACTTCCTCCTTTGGGACTTTCGACCTTTACAATCATTCAATCCTCCCGGAGTACATTTTGTCGAAGTGCGTATACTATATTCACTAGTAGATCAGATGTTCAATATTTAATATTTTGTTGGATGGACGATCCTGGCTTATCCATAGGCTTAAAAAAGATAGACTGTTAGGAATTAATCTATAGTTGAGTGGATGGTTCGCATTCACTTTGGGACTTCGGTGTTTCGGGACTCTAGCCTTTGTAGACTTCCAACTCTTCTGGAGAAAATTCCGTCGAAGGGTGTATCAACACTCCCTCCTTGATAACCTTCACGTGTCTATGAGCTAGGAATGTATACTTAGGCACAAAGGAGCTACCGCTCTCCAAGTATTCGACTATTTGTGATTCTGAGACTTCAGGCTACTCAAACTATGAATTAGTTCAATCCCTCTAGAGTTTTAATGTACCGAATAGGTCATAGAGTATTGATGACTGCTTACCATCGATCTTACCCTATCCTTCCACTGTACTCGATCATACAATCAAGAGATATTCCTATGAATCTTATATCAATAGATAACATTAATTCACAATTTCTCCCTTCAACGCTTCAGGATTTTTACTAGTAGGAGAAACTAGTTTATCCCCAGACGTTGTACTTTCGAATTAACATGGCTTGTTGGTTTCACCTATGATGACATGGACCCTTGGTAAGTGTTCCACGTGTTAACCTAATTTGTGATTTTCACACTCCTTATGTGCCACATCGATCTTGGCACTTGTCACTATTTGATTGAGCCATGTGTCATTTATTGCTGACATGGTCTTGTTGACTAGGATTTTGACATTTCGTTACTTTGTAGCTTCAAGAGTTTTGTTACTTTTATACTGTCCTTAAATAATTACCAAAGTTTTGAATACATCTATCACCAGATCTTTCCTTGTCTTGATTGACAAATTATGTTAACTCTGGGGCTTCGACCTTTAGTTAAACTTACATGTTTCAGACTCCTTTTCACCAAAGTGGTTAGCATTGGAGTTGACCACTTTATTTCCTTTAGTATGATCTGATTTCTCAAAATTTCCATTCCATATCGATGGTCAATGCTTTAAATCTAAATCAAATATTGATCTAACGGCTGGGAAACCATCAGAATCTCCTTCTTGATCGACAGTTGGCGTTATTTTGTGACTTCAGGATTTCATGGATTCTTACTTGTTTCTAGTAATTTCTGAAGTGGAAAATCTCCAGAGTATTGAAGCTTTCTATCTCCTCCTTGATCCAGCTACTGAGAATTGACCTGAATTTTCTCCATGAGATCTAATGGTCGACGTTTACTTCATGGTTTCAGAGGTTTCAAGACTTTGTGTCTTATGGGGTCCATTTATCCTGTCCTTCCACTTGATTCTATCTGACAATCAGGATAGATCCCAAACTAATCTAACAGATGTTGTAACTCGATCCTTTACAAGGGATTATTCTATGTAGGCTCAGGATTCTGTGTGAAATGCTACGTTAACTCTCCTTAGGTTTGATATCATCACCTACGCTTTGTTGACATCAATGACAATACCATAACATTGTGTCCAACAGTTTGGACCCTGCAATTTTTTCCCACTAATTTCTTTAGACATGAAACATGGAACACCGGATGGATTTTGGAAGTAGCTAGAAGGGATAATATGTAGGCCACTAAACCAGTACACTTGATGATATGGTAAGGCCCATAAAACTTGGGTTCCAACTTGTGATGTCCCTAGGCTTTGAGAGATGTTTGCTTGTAAGGATGGAGCCTAATAAACACCTGATTTCCTTCCTGAAAAACCCTTTTTGAAAGATGTTGGTTCGCTTGTTGCTTCATGCAATTTGGGCCATGTGGAGGTTATCCTTCAGAGCTAAGAGGGTGTATGTGTGACTTTGCGGCATCGTATCAATGGATTGGATCTTTGATGTTCCTGGAATATAGGTAGTGACTATAGGTGGGTGTTGGTCATACACTTCTTCATATAGGATCATTTTAGTGATCATATGATAAGAAGTATTGTACCACCATTCTGCCAAGGGGAGCCATTGTACCCACTGGTGTTGTTTGTTTGAAGAAAAAAATCCCAAGTAAGTTTCCAAACATTTGTTTACCACTTCCATTTGGCCATCAGACTAGGGATGATAGGTTGTGCTCTTGTTTAGTTGGGCGCCCTGAAATTTAAACAACTCTTTCCAAAATGTGCTTGTGAAAGTGGGGTCACGATCAGATACAATAGAGGTGGGAATGCCATGTAACTTGAAAATATAATCAAGGAAAACTTGTTCTACTAGTGCTGGTGTGAAAGGGTGGGGTAAGGCACAAAAATGAGCATACTTAGAGAGACGATCAACCACCACCATGAAGACGGACTTGTTCCCATCTTTAGGAAGGCCCACTATAAAATCCATGGAGATATCTATCCATATAGAAGTCGGTAAGTGTAGGGGTTGTAGGGTTCCTGGAGACTTGATAGTTTCACCTTTATTATGTTGGCACACCTCACAATCTATGACAAAGTGAAACATATCCTTCTTCATGCCTATCCAGAAAAAAGAACGATGGAAATGAGTATATGTCTTTTGGAAGCCTAAGTGATCTGCAGTAGTTGATGAGTGCAACTCGTTTAAGAGCCTCAACTTGAGTGATGAAGGTGAGAGAACCAGGTGATCCTTATATCTGAGAATATTATCCTACCAAGTGTAGCTGATGGGAGGATTAGGTTCCTCCTAAAGGCATCAATTTAACTTAGAGAGACTCAGGTGTGTTATCCACTCTTGGCGTACTTCTTCAATCCAATCAAGGACTGGTAAGGATAAGGAAAAGAGGGAGCCATCTTCCTCATTTTGGCTTGATAATGCATCGACTACTATGTTATCTTTTCCCTTTTTGTATATAATTTCATAAGCATAACCAAACAATTTGGTCAACCACTTATTTTTTTCTGTGGAGGATAGTCGTTGCTCCAAAAAATATTTTAGACTATGGTGATGTGTTTTGATATAAAAATGGTGTCCCAAGAGATATGGCCACCATGTTTTTACCGCATGGAGAATGGCCATCATTTCTTTTTCATATGTATATATTCCCATATTGCCGCCACTCAATGCTTGGCTAGTAAAGGCCAAATGTCTACCATCTTGTGTGAGCACTATGCCTATACCAGTACTAGAAGCCTCTGATTCCACCACAAAGGTTTTGTTGAACTCAGGCACTTCTAGGACAGGAGTAGTGCACATGGCCTTCTTTAATTCTATGAAGGATTTCCCAGCAGTAGGTGTCCAATGAAATGCATTCTTCTTACGAAGATCAGTCAATGACTTAGAAATTTCTCCATAATGGTGGAAAAAATTCCTGTAATATCTTGAGACCAAGAAAACTTCTTGGGCGCTTTAATGCCTTGGGTCGTGGCCATTCCTCCATAGCTTGTATCTTTTTTGGGTCCACTTTTACCCCTTTGTGATTGACAATGTGTCCCAAGTATTCCACTTCATTGGCTCCAACTGAAATTTTGGTATTTTTGACAAATAATTGGTTTTCCTGCAACAGTTGAAGGACTGTGTCCACATGAAGAAGGTGGCAATCCCAAGAGTGGCTGTAAATGAGAATGTCATAAAAAAAAACCAAGACAAACTTCTGAAGGTAAGGTTTCAATAATTTATTCATGAGACTTTGGAAGGTGGATGGGAAATTGTAAAGGCCAAAATGCATGACCGAGAATTCATAATGTCCTTCATGAATTCTGAAATCAGTCTTCGGAATATCTTCCTCTTTCATGTGGATATGGTGATAGCCTGAGCGAAGTTCTCATTTGGTGAAGATGCAGGAACCTTGGAGTTCATCCAATAGATCATCAATGACAGGAATGTGAAACTTACCTTTGATGGTGAGTTTATTCAGGGAACATGTTCCAAGTACCTTCTTTCTTTAAGACCATTACCACTGGTGAAGAATATGGGATAGTAGTGGGGTGAATTACCCCTACCTCTAGTGATTCTCATACCATATTTTCTATTTCATTTTTCTAAGAAAATGGATATCTGTAGGGATGTACATTGGGGGGTTGATTTCCTGTCAGGTGAGGGATGTTATGATCATGCTCACCCCTGGAGGGAAGTGTTATTCCCTAAAGTTCCACTTGACTGTTAGAGGGAAAGCTAGGGAATCATCAAGTTATAGCAATGGTTTTATAGATAAAGATTTAAATTGGTTTTTTAACTGGTCTGAAGGTTGGGAAATGAAAATGCATGATATCAATTCACAAAGGCACAAACAAATCCATATCTCATTGACTTAGTAATGGTAGTCAATTTAGTAATGAGATGGTATAAGAATATGAAAGATAAAGAAGTATGTAAGTTTTCAATTTGTCCACTCACAAATGAAACTCTTCAATCTCAAATATCATTCAAGAGAAAATAGATAAGTACTTGGAAAACAGTTCTGATTATGAGCAAGAAAACAACAGAATCTCCATTGACTTACTCATAAACAAAAAATAATCAAATGCTTAGCACAAGATCATACATGCATTCAAGTAAGAAAAAGATAGAAATATAGACAAGAATAGAAATATGACCATCAAAAATCCTTTTCCATTTAGTATCAAGATGAAATAGTTCTTTTCTTTACAATGTCTTCTCAAAACTAGCTAATGGTTCCCAACCAATCAACCTTGATAACTTCTCCTTCTACCTTGTTTATATAGAAATAATACATATTTATCAAGATCCAAAAGAAATGGATCTGAAAACCTCCTCATATATATTTAGTTTATTTTTTCAAATAATCAAGGAAGAGATCATATCTGATCTCCAATTCAAATTGATGAGGTGGCTTATCAACTAATGTCCATGAGATTTTTTAGGAAAATAAATTTGGTAAATTCCTAAAAAATAGGGTCCAAAAATATCTTCGTATCTCCCAAAATGTAATAGTTGTGTAAAAAAAGAGAGAGGTTTTTGTGAAGGGGGTCATTCCCAAAAAAAAACTCTTTTGGTTTCCATAAATTCATCTCCATCTACTTTGAAACCTCGCCAAAAATCGGTCACTAAAACAAGAAATCATTTATTATGAAATCTCTGGAAAATAGGCCTCAAAGATATTTTCGAACCTATTAAAATGTCATAGTTGTGTAAAAACCGAAAGAGATTTTTGTGAAGGGGACCGTTCCCAACAAAAACCTCTTTTCGTGAAGGGGCACGTTCCCAACAAAAACCTCTTTTAGTGGAGGGGCCCGTTCCCAACAAAAACCTCTTTTCGTTTCAAATAATTCATCTCCATATTTTCAGAAACTGCTCTTTAGGATAAGGACTAAAACAGGGAAAAAAAACAGAGTATTGCATGTATTTGATTTCATTCTTTCTTCTTTTTTCTTGATTCTCTTATATGGATTCTTTTGTTGTATTTAGGCGCATCATTTGGAACAAGCAACCTCATATTGAGTATGAATATCCAATTCAACCTCTATTTTTTGTTTCTTTTTCTGTGTTTTGGTGATCTTGGCTACAGGGCCAACTTTATTCGAATCTTTTGTTTCCTACTGTAACAACAACTTTATTTTGCTGGATCGAGTCACTCTGGATACATGTGAAATTTCTTTCACTGTAACAACATGGGTTTTGGAAACCTTTTTCTCTTTTTTAGATTTATGTTTAGGAGAAATTTTATGTTTAGGTTTCTATTCTTGAAGATCAATAGATTCAATTAGCTAGTCCCAAGGGTGTTGGACTTCTCCCAAATCATACATAACTAGAGTTTTAATCAGTCTTTGGTGAAAAAGACTCAGGATGAGATTGTATTCCCTTAGACATTTTTTTCATAATTTTCAATAAACAAAATGGTAAACATAAATGAATGTTACCATTTAGGTGCACTAACAATCTGATGTGATGAAGATGTACAAATGAAAAACATCCTTCACATATAATATACCTTTGAATCACCATAAGCGAAGTTTTCCACTCCTTCTTCAACTAGCTCTGTGGGATACCTTGACTCCAATTTGGATCTTGGTGTTCTAGGAGAAAAATTGGTTGACAAGGAATCTCTTCTTTCTTCCACCACCTTTCTCCATACAAAAATAGCCTGCATGATGTCCCTATTGAATGCTTAGTTAAATGAATTAAAACATTTTCCACCACAGTTGCAAATCCATCAAATTTCTGAGCAAACATTAAAGAAACTTGTTCATGATAAGTCTGTAACATTGAGCAAAAATTAAACCATCCTACTCTTTTGAACCTCTCTGAAATCTTTGGTTAAGATTCAAGAAAATCAACGCCCTCTGGTTCTAGTTGAGAAATTTTCCCTCTCTTCTTATGTGCCATAATGTAGATTACATACTTTTAGAGTCTGTCTAGGGTTTATGTCAGCAAAAAAAATAGAAATCTTATGAAAATGTTGTGGATGAATGTTGGCGACCTGCGAAGTTATAATGAAATATTTCGGGTGTAATCTATCAACAATCAAATCATGAAACTAACAACCCTGTGATATGATTTCAGGATGGATGAGTACAATCCTGAGCTCTTCAATTGAATATAATACTAAGGACACGATTGGATTTTTAATCATCAATCATGTTAGAATTTAGGATAAGATCTCGGCTGTCTTCAGACTTGATTTCGTGAAGTGGCACGTGCAAAATGATGATTTTTCTTAGTGCTACAAGAATAGCCCTATTCTTGTAGCGCCCTTTTCCATAAACCATAATTCAAATTTAAAAATGGAAAAGGACTTGTAATTTGATGGGGAGATTCTAAACCATCTAATTATACTACTTAATCAAACTGAAACATGGTAACTAACACAAAAAACACACAAAGCAATCTCAATTTAACACTGTAGAAGCATAGAAAGCAAAGTGCAAAATAATGCTAGGAATAGACACGGTATGGAAGAGAATAACTCAACAGTCATTATCAAAGGTAGAGACTAAAAAGAGGTAAGGTTGTGGGAATCTCAAATACCTTGGGGTACTTGTCCAATATGAGTTGCAAGCTGGGAGGAACTACTTGAGAGGCCTTTTCAGTGACCTAGATGGCATTAAATTGAGCAATCACACCATGGTGGAATTTCTTCAATAGTTTTTCCATCTTGTGAGAGATGATAATTTTAGGGAGCCTGCTTGGAGACTGCAGAGGGTATATGAGTGATATTATTGGGTGAAGCTAATATATAATTCTTGATATTCCATTGTGATTGGCCCCAGAGTGCGAAGCCACTCCACTCCTAATACAATATCACAACCACCCATGGGAATAGAGAACATGTGGGTTTTCAGAGTATAATCACCCATTTGGAGTTTGACATTCTCACAACGCCCCCCACACTTTATAGTACCACCATTAGCAATTAGGATCTGAAAATTAGAAACAGGGAGGACAAGGCAATGGATCTCATCAGCAAGCCTGTGATGAATAAAATGATGGGTGCTACTATTATCAATCAACACCAACATTGGTTGATGTTTTATGCATCCCTTAAGCTTCAATGTCTTCAGGGATGAAACACCTGAGAGTGCATGAAGCGATATGATGGGTTCCTCTGGTTCCACAAGGGTTACAACAGGAGCTTCGATGTGATCACTTGGTGGAGCCTCATCTAAGTCAAGAGCCTCATCTGATGGGATGTCATCAAAAGGAGATGAAGTGGATGCATCAATATAAAAAAACTTTTGTTCTCTATATTTATGCCCCGGTGAATACTTTTCATCACAATAGTAGCAAAGTCCTTGCTTGCGATGTTTCGCCATTTCAGTTGGAGACACATTTTGGACCTTAAATGTTTGTTTTAGAGATGGGTGAGCTCGAGGCAAGGACAGTTGATAAATGGAGCCTTCATGGGCGGGGCCTGAAGGATGGTATCTGCTTCCTTTTCTAATTGACATTCCTACAACCAGGTAGTAGGATGATGCATACTCACGTGAGCCTGGATGGATTCCTTTAAGCCACTGATAAAACATTCAAGGTAAAATGCATTAGATAATCCCTCGGTCCGGATAGACAACTGTTCACATGTCTTGATGAAATCTATGACTAATCCAGTTTGGGGTAGCTTGGTGAGTCTACCCAAAAAATGTGACTCCCTATCAAAATAGGCACAAACTACTTTAGTGAACATGTTCCGAGTGGGATTTTCTGGATAACATTTATTATGCCACCACCACCACTTCCATCATTCTTGTTCCAGGTAAAAAACCCCTACATGGATTTTGGTCTCATCATCCCAAATATTATGGAGGGAGAAGTATTGTTTCATTTGACAGACCCACCCTGTGGGGTTGGATCCACCAAATTTATGCATGTCAACTTTGGGAACCTTATTCCAAGAGTGTGGAGAACCCCAAGGGGAGTAGGAGGAATGAGTATGCTCATAATGGGAATGTTGAGAGTCCTTTGCATTGGCCTCTACCTACTTGCCTTTCATGAATGGTTGCATGGCATCCCAAAGGGCTGCTTGGATTGTTGCAGGGAGGGAGTCATTGATTGTTGTTTGTATAATAGTGTGGATGGATTCCATTCATGATTCTAAGATGGATAACCTATTGTCATAATATTCTTAGGTCTGAGGTTGGGTGGTTGGCATGGTAATGGATTATGTAGTAGATGAGGTGGCAGGACGAAAATCAGGACCACAAAAAGTGAGATTTATCAGGGTGATCAGGACAAAGAGAGGAGTCCAATGGGGTAAGTGTCAAATAAGGGTGTCTCGGAAGGGGGTGGGACTGCGAAGAAAAAAGGATTAAAAGTGAAGGGTACCACTATGATCGGAATGAAGAGATGAATGTAATGGACTAGGTTACAAATAAGGGTGTTGACAGGCCATAGACTTTTTTTTTTGAACTCCTATGGAGTTATACTCCGAGATGAATAGTATTGCAGTGACACAATGGCCAAATTCTTAACATGAAGAAATGTGTAGGAATTTCACAACCAAAATGCAGGAGACACATTTGCACGACAATAGATCTTGTCGGTTTTGTTGATTTTTCCACCCCAAGGGTTAGGGTATTCAAGGGTTCTATAGACAAGGGTTTTCCATGTGCTATAGCTCTCTGATATACGTGTGGGGTCCAATATTAGCACTCATCCCAATATATTAGGGATCCAACCAAGGAGGTTAGACCATACCCTTAGTCATACTACCTGATTACCCAAGTACTAGAGAGTATCTTCCCGAGTGATTTTCTCAATGACACTATAACAGTCAGGTGGTTGATCGGTTTATCTATGGAGGGTTTCAAAATTCCTAGGTCGATCCATATACATGTGTTTTCTGATGCACTACCACTCGAAGGGGTACCAACAGGGGTTACAAGGGTGGACAACATATGTGCGCTTAAAACCCACTTGTATTTCTTGCGTTTATGATTCCCCAACCACGGGTTTATGCGCGTAACAAAAGATCTATGTAGATTAAAGACGTTAGAATACGTCTCTACCATGAAAAAATAAATAACACACAAGTCATGCCCTAGAAAGAGATCTGATACCACTTGCAATATTCCATATATAATATAGTATGCAAAACATAAATATTTAGCAATCAATGGCAGAACAACAATGATATCTCCAGAACAATATTGTAATAATATCAGAGTAACACTAGAAGGAGCACCTTTATTAATGATAACAATGTTCACTTGTCTCTTCGAGGAGGAAACCTCCAGTAGAAAAAATATCCATTACAACAATATCCAAGACAAAAATATACAATGCATCCTACTCTTATTTATAATAATTCTACCTTCTAAGGAAACTTCTAGAGGAAGATCTTTCTAGAAGCGGAAGATTCTATTAGGGATTCTTAAATTGACTTATTCTCCTTTATTTATTAGGCCTTATTAACTGATGTTAGCCTTTATTACATAGAAAACATTTCCTACTAACTAGTGACCCATGGAGAGGGGTTAGGATCAGATCCTAATAGAGAAAAAGTTGAATCCTTTTCGATGTTTGAGGTTCTGAATTGGAGGGAAATAGTTCAAGGAGAAACCAAGCACAAGAATAAAAACATGAGTGATAGATGAAATATAAGGCTTCACTCCTCTCATTTCCAATAAAATATCAACAACACAATAAGCATACCCAACAATCTTGAGGAACGTTTTTTCTCTCCATCTTTTTGTTGCTCTCAGCTCACTCTGTAAGTACTTTTTTTTTTCTAGAAGCTTTGGTTTGTATGCGGAGTGTTTAACAAAAGTCTGGAGCGAGAAAACAATATAGAATACATCCTTTGGATCTATACTCATCCTTGTGTGTTAATTGTTTCTTTGTTGCATTCAATGCACCATTTAAATTCATTTCATATTACACATTATGAATACAAAGAGTTGATGAATCATCTCCACCTCTACCGAGGTTTTAAATCTTTTCTTGGTGAAAACATTTAGGTATGAAAGGATGTTAAAAAATAAAAATAAAACACTTTTGAACTAACATGAGTTCTACTCTATTCTACACAGGTAGCCAAATTCTGTATAGGGTCGTTGGTGGGATCAACAATTGGTGGCATTAAAACCTACTTTTACGGGATAAAGGATCTTTTGCATAAGGGATACAAGAGAATCAAACAATTTTTCGTTCCTTATACAATTTCAACCATGGGATATGCATTGTTGGAAATTGATACGAGATTAATGGGTCCAAACTACTCGATTCAATTTCAAGCTACTACAGTTGCTTCCCCTCGCCTCTGGATAGGGGATGTACCCAGGGGCCGAAATGACCCTACATCTACATGGTCAAAATATTTTGATTAGTCATTGGATTGGAAACATAAAAAAATGTTTAATATTTTGAAAAAAAAAAACACCATAAAAGAAAAATGTTTTTCTTACGTAGGTCCCCCCACTGAGAACCCTTAGGTAGCACCAAGTCAGGATCATTGCGAAAATCCAGCCCGACATACGCATAGTCATCGATCATCAAGATATGGGGCTCCAGTCAATCAAAAAAAGTATCATTGTATTTAATAATGGGGCCCGCTACATGCCGAGACATGAGATCACACCACCGCTTCATCAACGGATCTTGTGGCGCTGGTATATTCCAATCTACCTGTAGGCGTAAGTGAGGGACTCTTTCCAGGAAGAAAGATACCAAAATGGATCCAGGGACTTTTTTTTTTACCTTTTTTTTTTTTAAAGTTCATGCGTCCATTGTAAAGTGTAGTTACTAATGGTCTAGATGGAAATCTCTCGAAAAAATAGGTTGTTTAAAAAAAGACGGTGAAAGTTGACTTTGTATGTGAAAGGTTATGCCCTTTTGAAAAAATGCATAAATGGTAACCAAAGAGACACATGGAAAGTAGAAGTTGGTCCATGTGGTGATACCCCTCCTAATAACCTCACTTTTACAAATAAGTTGTTTATGAAGTGACCCAATTTTATAGAATAAGGA
>JASDQU010212408.1:18466-37033 GCA_032191745.1 Picea mariana
CCAAAAGCACATTTAGACTGTTTCAGGAAAAGTTGGTGCTGAGAGAGTAGATGGAGAACTTGATCCACATGAGTAAGATAGTCTGTCCAGGTTTTGCTATAGATGAGGATATCATCAAAGAAAACTAAGACAAAAGGATGGAGAAAAGGACGGAAAACATGATTCATGAGGCTTTGGAAGGTGGAGGGGGCATTACACAATCCAAAGGGCATGACCAAAAACTCATAGTGGCCCTCATGAGTTTGAAAGGATGTCTTGGGAATATCTTCTTCTTTCATACGTATTTGGTGATAGCCCGAGCAAAGATCAATTTTAGTAAAGAATTGGGCGTCACTCAATTCATCCAGGAGGTCATCAATGACAGGAATGGAAAATTTGTCTTTAATGGTCAGTTTGCTGAGGGCACAGAAGTCAGGACACATTCTCCAAGAACCTTCTTTCTTCAGGACCATGACTACATGTTGGCGGGAAAAATTGACCGCCCGTCAACTGGGAGAGTGGATCCGGTCCGGGGTTGTCCAAATAACCCAAGCCGTTTGGGATAACCCACCCTGACGGGTTTAGCAGCTCTGTTAGCCGATCAAAGTCCTAAGAAAACAAAAAGAAAACTACTCTAAATTAACTAATCTAAATGAAAAATAACAATTAAAACAAACTAATAAACAAATCTAAACTATTATATATACAATTCACTATCTAATACTACACAACTATAATTCTATAAAATCAAATATTCAATTACTAACAGAATCAAATTCAATTACAAATGTACAATATTTACAAATTACAGATTTGAATGAAAACCTGCAAAACTCATTTGTAATCTGTCCCAAAACAGCTAGACTATTTGTTTTTTTGATTTTATAATTTTATGAAAAAGAAATAAAATAAAAACTAACTAAACTAAGAAACTAAAATAATAACTCTAACTACAAATCTAAACTATACATATATCTATCTAAACTACTTATATTAAACTAACAAACTAACAATTAAACAAAATAACAAACTAACCTGAAGTAGCGCTTCAGGTTTGTCCTGTATGCAATGGTTGCTATAGCTGTTTGGAGGGAGGAAACCCGCACCGGATTATTCACGAGCTTCTCATAAATGGCAAGCTGTTGTGCTCTTCAAATATAATTACAGGACAAACTAGACATAAAAATTTACAACAATCTTATGATTTACAAATCATGACATTTATATAAATCTGCGTGTAAGGATTTGTACAAAATGATTCAATCAATGAAGAAGAGAAATCTGTAATTCATTAACTGAAACAAATTAATTGCTGTATTTTTTAAATAAGAGAGATGATCAGATATAGAATACACATTAATCAAATCACATCAACCTGCAATAGATTATGATAGCTAAAGTAGTCTATAATTGACTGCAAAATGATATGAATAAAACTTGAAACAAAAGTTTGATATATTGAAAGCGAAAGCTGTTACAAGACATCAACTTTCATCTCAGTCTGTATCATAAATCCATAGTCTGGTTCTCCCACAGTGAGGATGATGAGTTTATTACAAAAATGATAAGTATTTAAAGACCTCCCATAGGGTAAAACATCCCTGTGGGAATTATCAAAACAATTTACATAAAATCTGGAGATAATCTCCCAAATTTGACTAAACTAACAACCTAAAATAAAAACATATCCAAAGTATCTCCCAAACTGCTAGAACATGCCCAATTGATCATGGTAATTCGTATGTACCTGAACAAAGACAAGAATAGACAATATTAGAAGATATTTTATTGATAAAATTGATAAAAATCTAATTTCTAAGACTAGCTACAGAATCTTGCGATTCTGTAGCTGGTCTAAATCAAACACAGAATCGTTTTAAAATCAATTCGAATCTTAAAAAATATATTCAAACTATTGAAAAATATTTGAATGCTAAAAGAATAATTCAAATCGACACTTGTATGCCAATTGAACAAACTAAATCGTATTCAACCAAATGATAATAGAAATGGATGCACTCTGTTTAATTTGTTATCACTAATTTAGGCAAATAGAATCTCTCATATAATTCGACAACAATGAAATTGTTTTCATGAACCAATTGAAATCAACAAAAATAGTTTATGTTGCTTCAGCCATCAACAAGATCACTGTCATATCCAAATGAAATCAACAAGATCGTTTTTCAAAATGATATAACTGTATTAAATATATAAAAATGATCATGCTAATCGTGGCACACAAAAACCACTTGTAGGTCCAATTAAACAGGAATGAATCGAAACAGTTTCGGGCAAACAGAATCATTATGAGTGAACACAACTCCACGATCTTAGAAAATAGATCTTCAGCACAAGTCAAATGCAACCAGAACCCAAACGAAAATATCGATTCAATACAGAACATAGTCGTTCCTGGCTAATCAAAGTCAACAATGTTATTTTGAGTTTGTTAGATTACATCGTATTTATCATCCCAGTTACTAATAATGACGCATAACACATATATAAGATCATACCAATTCCAGCCCATGAACTCATTCCAAAATCAAACCATAAGAATTAAATCAGAGCCGATAGAATCCAACCACAATGAAATCATACCAAATCAAAACATAGTCGTGCTCTGATTTTAGCAAAAAAAAAAATCTCTTATACAGGTCATATGCAATCAAAATCTAAACGAAAACAAACCTCATTGATTACATTAATTCAAACCAAGTCAAAACGAATCCATCACTTCTACTAAGCTGGGCACGACAAAATCGCATACCCAAATCATAACCATATTTGATTTTAGTAGAATGAATCTTCTGTACAGGATCCACAACATAACTGTTTTTGATAATCAAACCATGACAAAATCGTTTCGAATAATAAACAGAGCTAATTGAAACCCAAATACCAATTCATTATATTAATCCAAGCAATTCATAAAACGAAATTGAAATCGAAATTCATACCTAGATAATCAGAAAATAGCTCAGTCATGATAGTATGGAATTGACGAAGGCTGTCGCCGATTCGACATTCCTAAAGATGATTGAACCAATAGTTTTTTGCTTCTTGTCATTAGCTTGAAGTTTGTCCCTCTCTTTCGACAGCACTGTGACTTGGTTCTCTAAAGATTTGATCTTCGATTGTAATAAGGGAATGTCAGCATAGTAGAGCTCAAGCCACACATCACATTGGCTACATGATGTTTGCTCAGGCTTCGAAATTGCAGGCGAGGGTTTGTTTAAATCACCAAGGGTTTCACTATGTAGCTTGATTCCTGGGTATCTAGGATTGTTTTTTAGGCACGGACGCAAATTAGATACAAAGTCATAGGGTTGCTCAGAGCATAAGCCTTGGGAATAAGGGTACTCTTCAGCTAGGAAGCGCTCGATATCAGAGTTCGAGTCTTCGCTCAGAACTATGGGCTTTTGATCAACGTTTGGCTTAGGTTTATTCCGAGCAAGTCTCAATATCAATTGAGCATTCTCTTTACCTTTGCTATCGACAGTAGGATTACCCTTGACCTTTTTACTCATAGGCTTCTTGAAATTCACAGTCTTGGCTGTTATGATGTCGGGTAGGTCAATGTCAGGGTAGACTGAGGGTTTGGGAGAGGGTAGAAGGGCATGAAAAGGCACGGGTGGCCCGACCTTAGTCTCACTAACCACAACTTTATCAATTTGGATAGACTCTGGACCAGCAAAGCCATTTCGAGACAGAAAGGCTTTCCAATTATCGCCATGAAGGCTCAAATGGTGAACGACGATGAGTCTAATCAAGCCATGGTGAAAGAAGCTGCTGTCATCCTTCTCGCGTTTGAACCTCTTATCCATTTTTTAAAGACTATGCAAGAAGTAAAATGGCATGTTCAATGGACAGCCCATGAAATTCATTAACAGTCGAAGGTGATAAAGAAAAACCAATCCATACCGACCTTCACAGGTCACAAATTGTTTAACCATTATCAAAAGATCGTGCCACCTGTGTTTAAGGGTGGAAATAGGCATACCTTTGTCACAGGATGTAACCTTTCATGATACAAATAGAAAAGGCCATGGCACCTCGTCGACTTTGGAGTTTTTAAACCATCACTGGCTTATGGCTGCTAGTCCTGTGGCAGAGCTTATGGATTCTTCACTAATTTCAAGCTGAATGTCACCTACTTTAGCCCTTCACCCATCAAAGGTAAGGGAGAATTGCTGTGAAACTGTGAGGTTAAAGCCTTCGAACCTCTATATAAATGCGAGCCAACCACTGTCCTCTAAATCTTTTTGGGCATCATCGAACAGTAATAGAGCTTGACTACCATTCGACACTATTCGCACCACTGGTGACATTGAGAGGAGCACACGGTGAGTAGGGTGCAGGGGTTAGGGTTTGAACATAGTAAACGTAGGGGTAGAATGCTCACAGGCTTACCCGAAAACACCAGGAGTGACCCGGGATAGGGGGAAATCATTTATGACAGAACGTGCGAAGGTGGTGGAGGTATTTCGGCCCATGCAGAATAGTCATTACCCATAGTACAACCACCGACGCGTTTAACTATTCAAATCACAATACATATGTGTTAAAAACTATGCCATTTTAATCAACCAATGGATATATGGTATGTGGACCAAACTTTTGCGTGAGCCATAGTTTTACCATAGTTTTAAAACCAAAACAATAAATCGAAATCACACCAAGGGTTTGGTTATATGGATGATGTGTTGTATAAAACGATTTATACCGAGGGTTTAACCACAACACAAATGTGTTTTTATGAAACCAATGATCAAGTGAATCGATCAAAGAACATATAAATCCAATCATCAATGCATCACAAACTTGATCAAAAGAATATCACCACAGTCTTGTAAAATGAAGTCCCATTAGCAAATAAGAATGTAAAAAGAATAAGGATCATGGAGTCTTGTCAATCGTATAACGATAAGTAAATTGGAAATGCAATGGGCATATTGACAAGAATAATTACAACAATTCAGTGACTATTTTAATGCGACTTCGCAAACCAAGTTTTCACGACTTCCCAAGTTTTCACGTTTGCAGTCGTGAAAACATGACCAAAGGTAAGTGTGCAAATAGTGCAAAAATAAAAGTGTCGTTTTATTTGAGAATTGCTACGAAAATCAAGGTTTGCAAAGCACTGGTGTAGGCAGCTTATAAGGACAGTAGAAAAATGTTAATTGTTTGCCAACAATGGTGACACACTGGTAGAAGCAGTTATCTCTGCCAAAAGAACAAATTCAGATTAGTATAACGAGAAAATTCTAACTCAAAAATAACAACCAGAAAATCGTGTAAACATCATCATTAACCAAATATTCCAGTAGTGTTTAAAGGATGAAAACTGATAAAAGTCTTAAGACAAGCGAGTCACAATATTAAAGATAAAATTCTCAATACTGTTGACATAGCCACTTCTGCCAGCAGGCATCCATAGCCTCGACAGGGTTGCCATTTAACCCACTCTGATATCTGTATCCTGCTAAGAAGTTCTAGATCAGAACAAAGGACAAATTAAGGTCAAGAGGTTTCCTTTTTGCAAATTTTCATATACTCGACATTGCTTCACTGCCAGCAGGCCTGTTCAATACCTCGACAAAGTTGTCTTGGCGTCATGCACACATTTACCCGCTGCCAGCAGACCTGTTCAGTATCCCGGTGGGTTTACAAGCACTTCCCACAACTCTTTTATTGATTTACTTTGTTTTTCAAGGATATATAGTTGAGCGGGGTGATGCTGAAAATTATGATATTTTAACATTATTTTTTTAGACCTCATCAGAATTTTTAGAACTGTCCTTTATTAAGATCCATAGATGTTTCATTTACAGAACCAACTTTCTAAGTAAGGGAGACATCTTCTGAGTCATTCCCTTAAGGAAATAGGGATAGCGTAAAAAGATAATAGATGATCATGACAGGCTTCACTCAGAGATCGAAATCAATTAACTTCTTTCAAACAACAAACTTTTTGCCAACACAGATGTAAATTTCAGAAGTATACAATTGATGTTTATACAATTTTCTTAGCAGTCATTTCAGTGAAGGAATTTTCTGTTTTCTTTGTCTGAATAGCTCAGCATACAGGTATGTGTATTTCCAAAAACAAAAAAACTGATAAACGAAAAGGAGAAATCCAAATCAAAACAGCAAAAGAAAATCAAACAAAGAAAAATATGTACATAATATACAAGGGTTGTCATCAAGCAAAGTATCTTTTTAGGGCTTGGCCATTCACCGGATAGGTGTCAGGCTGTCCTTCTAGATTTTGCAATCGAAAAGAGCTAGGACCCAACTTCTCGGCAATTAAAAACGGTCTAAGCCATAAGTTTTGAAATTTCGTGTGCTCTCCCTTTCCCTCATGCAGTTTATCCCATTTTAAAATGAGGTCGCCTACTTCAAAATTCCTATCAGAAGCAGAGTTAGAATCAAACCATCTTTTAACCAATAGTTGATGCTGATCTAACTTACGTTTATCTTGGGCTCTTACCTCTTCTAGCTTCATCAAAGCGTTAATTCGGTTTTCTAAAGGGGGACAGTCTTCTTCTTGAATTTTCTGCAATAACTGTAGTGAAGGAAGAAGAATGTGTGGTGGCAGAATTGCTTCTTTGCCATAAATGAGAAAAAAGGGGGAGTTACCTACAACAGCTTTTGGTGTTACCCTATCAGCCCACAATGCATTTAACAGTGCATTGTGCCAGTTTTTGTGATTTTAAACCACCGTTCTCTTAATGATTTTAATCAAGTTCTTATTTGTTGATTCTGCCAATCCATTACCCTGGGGGTAATAGCTAGCATAATGATTCAATTTAATTCCTTTTTCCAAAGTGAACTCACTCATCTTAAGAGAGGAAAAGTAAGAAGAGTTATCGAATACCAGACAATCAGGGATACCAAAACGAGTGATAATATTCGAATTTAAAAAGGCAATTACCTGACTGGTATTGACAGTTCTTAAAGCGACAGCTTCAGACCACCTGGTAAAGTAATCTGTGGCTGTTATGATAAATTTATGCTGTTGTGAGGATGGGGGGTTGATTGGACCTATGATATCAAGGCCCCATTGCTGAAAAGGAGAGTCTACTGACACGGGCTGCAAAGGAAAGGCTGGTTTCTGTAACCGCCCTGATGCTTTTTGACAAATGGTACACTTACGACACAAGGCATGGGCGTCTCTAAAAAGCGTGGGCCAGTAATAACCGACTCTCAAAACCTTATGGGCAGTGGTGTCACCACCAAAATGACCACCAGCTTCTCCTGCATGCAATTCTAGTAAAAATTTTTCTGCTTCGTCTTTCTCAAGACAGTGCATCAGTATGCCATCAAAACTTTGATGAAACAGGATACCATTAATCAAATGAAAGGAGGCAGACTTTAATCTCAACTCTCTTCTTTTAGTGGGATCCAGGTGACGGGGGGCTGACCCATGTTCAAGACAGAATCTTATATCGTCATACCAAGGACTGACATAGTTCTGTGCGCAACAGATTGCATTTTGATCGTGCTGTCCTAGGTTTGATATTTCATTTTCTTCTTGCTGTCCTGCAGCTGAGTCAGCAACTAACTTGCATAACCCTTGGCCTCTCACTATCTGAGCTAGGGTAATTTCTAAGTCGTACTCCTGCAAGGAGGTAACCCAGTTAGCCCTCTTTTCTCCTAGTTCCTTCTGCACTAACAGGTTCCTGACAGCTGGGTAGGGGACAATGATCTTTGTCCTAGATTTCAAAAGATAGGACCGGAAGTGATTGACTGCTTTGAAAATAGTGTAGGCTTGTCGATCTACCGCTGGGTAATTAAGTTTAGCGCCTTTGAAAGCAGAGCTCATAAAGGCAATGGGTACTTCATTATTTTCGGCATTCTTTTGAGTTAGGACGGCGACGTAGGAACGGTCAGAAGCAAAAGCGTAGAGTGTAATGTCTTGGGAAAAGTCGGGGCTCATGAGAGAAGGAGCGTCTATTGTGGCCTTCTTTATTGCATTAAAAGCTTGATTCTCTAAGGGTCCCCAATGATATTGGGTGTCTATCTTAATTAGATTTTGTAAAGGTCTGACCATTTTGGAGAAACTGGGAACGAATCTCCTCACGAAGTTAATCTGGCCTAAGAAAGACTACATAGATTTTTTGGATGTAGGAGGGGGAAGTTTCAATATGACTTGAGTCCTCTCGGGGTCGATAATCATCCCTTTGCTCGACACAATAAATCCTAAGAGTTTACCCTGTTCTACTGCAAAGATGGATTTTTTAGGATTCAAGGAAATGCTGTATTTACGACATCGCTGTAGAACGGCTCGTAAATGAGCTAGATGACTGGTTTTGTTTTTAGAAAATACAGTCACATCATCTAAGAAAACTACGACGGACTGATTGATTAAGCCTCGGAAAGCAATGTCCATTGCTCTCTGAAAAGTGGCACCAGCATTAATCAATCCAAAGGGAATTTTTTGATAAGCATAGGTGCCCCACGGGGTGCCGAAGGTAGTTTTAAGTTGGTCTGGTGGAGACATCAGGACTTGGTTATACCCTGAGAAACCATCCAGTAAGGATAGCCTCTCAGAACCAGATACCTGTTGAAGGATATGTTCCATGGGTGGGACAAGATAGTTGTCTTTATTAGACGCTCTATTAAGGTTCCGGAAATCGACGCATAGTCGGATTTCCCCATTTTTCTTCCAGACAGGGACAAGGTTAGAAACCCATTGGGTGTGCCTAACTGGAAAAATTATCCTAGCATTCAGGAGCTTATTCAATTCTTTTTTAACCGTCGGTTCGAGCTTAGGGTGCATTTTTCTCAATTTCTGTTGAAAGGGAGAGGTTTGGGGTTTCATAGGAATGACATGCTGTATGATGTTAGGGTCAAAAGTTTTAAGGTCATCATACGTCCATGCAAAGACATCTTTAAATTCTTTGAACAATTTAATAAATGCATCTTTTTCTTGTTCAGAACATCCTACCCCTAGATTAATGCACTGCGGATTGTCATTAGTTCCTAAGTTGATTTTTTCATACAATAATGAGGAACTATTGGTTTTACAGTTGACCGATTTTTTGAATTTATCTTGAAGATCGTAAAATTTCTCTAATCTAACTACAGTTTTAGGGATCGAATTTACCATGTCCGATGAAGATTCAGGAGTTCTCGGATCTGGTATTACCATGAAATCACGCAAATTGTCGTCGTGTGTGCGTTCGTCTATCACCGCGCCTTGAAATGTTTCTTCCATATGCAGGAAGCTAATAATCTGCTGGTCATTGTAAAAAACCCTCTAGTTCGTGATGTTGTCGGGAGCGGATGGTCAGAACAACAGCTTGACGGAGAATGCGTCTGGGGACAAGCCTTCTGCAAGGAAGAGTTTAGAAGCTACGTTAGCTAATAAATCAGATTTAGAGTTATTCAATCTAGGAATAGAATTTATATTGAAAGCATAAAATTTATTCATTAAATTCCATACCTCGGATTGGTAGCTTTTAAGATGCGGAGAAAGATAGTGGATAGAATCTCTTACTTGTCTTACCACGATTTTGGAATTTCCAAAGACAGCCAAGTTTCAAATGTTCATATCTAAAGCTTTTCTGAGACCTTGCAGTAAAGCCTCATATTCTGCAGTGTTATTAGTACATTCAAATTTTAACCTACATGCAATCAATGTTTTGTTACCTTTCGGATCGATAATAATGCAGCATGCGCCAGCTCCTTCTTTGGACTTTGACCCGTCGAAATAAAGTGACCAAATTTGATTTTCATCGGGTGCATGATATCGTTGTGTAGAAACTGTTGGCTGCACATATGCTACAATCTCGGACTGCTGTTCTAGATTGGTGATAGTTGAAGTCTCGGCCATGAAATTGCCGAAAAAGGTATCCATCCCTTGTACTTCGAGTGAATCAGCAGAAGGTGTAAATGGTTCGTTGGGGTCGTTCAAATCTGTGACCATGAACTTAAGGTAGCATTCACGATTTACCTTTATTTTGTTGGGCTTTCCGTTCTCTGGAAGCCATAGGTGAGACCAGTTTGTCGCGAAATAGCCGTGTAGCTGCTCCGACTAGTCCCTGCTTAAAAACAGACCATACACTTCTGGAATATCCACAACAATAATATCAATAACTTGATGAACCTTGGGGTTAGATGATAATCTTATAAGCACATTCTTTAATTCGCCTATGACCTTAACATTGGTCCGATCAAGTTGTATGATTTTTAAGGTGGAAGGTTCAAATTCAGCATTAATCTTTTGGGACACAGACCGTGGCATCACATTGGATGATGCTCCTGAGTATACCATACAATTGTGCACGTTTCTGTTAAAGATTTTGAAAGTTAACAAAAATGGAGGTACATTTTTGCAAGTACTAAGGGTGGTAGCTTGTGGTTTTTTACTCGCAGTTTCTAAAGCTACTTTATCTACATTATTTACATTATTTACAGGAAGGCTTCCTTTGTCTTGAGGATCAGGATTATTCTTAGTGGAAGTCTTCTGAGAAACTTTGTTCTGAACAACCTTGTTACCATTTGAATTACCGTTTTTACTATTCTCTAAGATGTTCTGTAATATTTTTTGTAGCAAAAACGGAAATTTTAATAACTCATAAACATAAATGTTAGCCCTTAACTTTTTAAGATCTTCAACTAAATCATAATCTAAATTGGGGTTCACATGACTCTGTTTAGTCTTAGCTGGTTTAGACTGCTTTGGGGGTAAATTCGTAGTGTTTTCGGAAGAAGGTTTGTTTGCTGTCTTACTCCTAGTATTATAGGGATGAACTGTCTCGAAGTTAGCTTGAAAGATGCTATCTAAGAAGTGTCCAAAAACGTTTGGAGAATACTCTTCTTCTTGAACTGTCTCTTGTTCAACAATCTCCTTAGGAATCTCAGGAGGCATCAAGTTATCCTGGGCATCTAGAATCGTTTGAAGGGCGTATTGCATACTTTCTAGATTAAGGCCTTCGGTGGTTGGATTAGGTTGGTTGGTGGGAAAAGGTTTCCAAAACGAGGGCTTGTAAGGGCCTTTGCTTGAGGAAGCTTCTTCAGTCATCCTTTTTAAGTCTATAACTTGATTTGATAGTTTTTGAACAACTTTAGTTATGTTTTCTAAATCAGAGCTTTCAGGTTGTGTTTTACTTTGAGTAGGTCTAGGGAGGATTTCGATTTTCTTTTTGGAAGAAGAGCTAGTTTCTGTTTCATTGCTAGCAGTGTATTTTAGACTAAGTATGTCTTTTTCAATCTGGCTGGCCTCCTTGAAGGATTCTAACAATGTGGCTTTCTTAGATCATTTAACCCAAATAGCTATACTTTGATGCAAATCTTTAGTGTAGTATGCTATTATAAGATTCTCGGCAGGCATGGAATTTGTGGAGATTCAGTTCTTAAGTGTTAAGAATCTTTGATTAAAGTCTTTAACTTTTTCTTTTGGGTTCATTCTTAAGTTGGAAAGCTCAATGACTAGGACTTCCAAAGGCTTTCCGTCTCTGAACTTTTCCAAAAAGCATGACTCAAACTTTTCCCAAGACACGATGGTATGAGGTTGTTGGGCAAAGTACCATGTAGATGCATTGCCCTCGAAAGTATAGGGGAACAATCTATAGACAACATCTTCATGCTCAACATTGTGGAGTCTTATGGCTAACATAATCTTTTTAATGTGATCTTCAACGATCTTTTTTGAGTCAGGGTCAAACTTGAGGAGCCATTTCTCCGGATGTTTAGGCAAGGGGTGCTAAGCTCCAGGTAGAACTATGGCATCCTGGTCAAGCCAAGGTCTAGCAGGATTGTTCTGGTTGGCCATTGGTGTAGTGGGTGTGGAAGGTTGAGAAGGGGAACTGCCCTCGTCAGAAGAGTCTTCTCCAGAAGAGGAAGGAGATGATGGAGGTGGTGAAGGAGGTATTCTAGATCCTCCTACAGCAGGAGTGAGGGTTGGATCTGTAGGGTTCACAGTGAGGTTAGTGCCTCTGAGTTGTTCTCTGATATCAGAGAAATCTAAAGGTTGGTCCAATGGTCGATTTGGTTGCCTCAAATGGGCTAAGGCACTATGTGTTCTTATGAAAGATTGTCGAACAATCTCTTGTATGTCACCACCTATAGGATTCGGGGTTACTGGCTCAACTGTGATCTGGGGATCGTCGGTTGATGCGGTTGTTGTTTGAGGGGGAATGTTATCGTTCAAATGACTTCTTGTCGCTATAGGTGAGCGATTAGGTGCTGGAGGAGTCTTGCGACCACCTCGTGCCATTAATTAATTTCAGGCCCTCCTTCTAGCGCCATTTGTTGACGGGCAAAATTGACCGTTCATCAACTGGGAGAGTGGATCCGATCCGGGGTTGTCTAAATAACCCAAGCCGTTTGGGATAGCCCACCCTGATGGGTTTGGCGGCTCCGTTAGCCGATCTAAGTCCTAAGAAAACAAAAAGAAAACTACTCTAAATTAACTAATCTAAATGAAAAATAACAATTAAAACAAACTAATAAACAAATCTAAACTATTATATATACAATTCACTATCTAATACTACACAACCATAATTCTATAAAATCAAATATTCAATTACTAACAGAATCAAATTCAATTACAAATGTACAATATTTACAAATTACAGATTTGAATGAAAACCTGCAAAACTCTTTTGTAATCTGTCCCAAAACAGCTAGACTATTTGTTTTTTTGATTTTATAATTTTATGAAAAAGAAATAAAATAAAAACTAACTAAAATAAGAAACTAAAATAATAACTCTAACTACAAATCTAAACTATACATATATCTATCTAAACTACTTATATTAAACTAACAAACTAACAATTAAACAAAATAAAAAACTAACCTGAAGTAGCGCTTCAGGTTTGTCCTGTATGCAATGGTTGCTATAGCTGTTTGGAGGGAGGAAACCCGCATCGGATTATCCACGAGCTTCTCGTAAACAACAAGCTGTTTTTCTCTTCAAATATAATTATAGGACAAACAAGACATAAAAATTTACAGCAATCTTATGATTTACAAATCATGACATTTAGATAAATCTGCGTGTAAGGATTTGTACAAAATGATTCAATCAATGAAGAAGAGAAATCTGTAATTCATTAACTGAAACAAATTAACTGCTGTATTTTTTAAATAAGAGAGATGATCAGATATAGATTACACATTAATCAAATCACATCAACCTGCAATAGATTACGATAGCTAAAGTAGTCTATAATCAACTGCAAAATGATATGAATAAAACTTGAAACAAAAGTTTGATATATTGAAAGCGAAAGCTATTACAAGACATCAACTTTCATCTCAGTCTGTATCATAAACCCATAGTCTGGTTCTCCCACAGTGAGGATGATGAGTTTATTACAAAAATGATAAGTATTTAAAGACCTCCCACAGGGTAAAACATCCCTGTGGGAATTATCAAAACAGTTTACTAAAAATCTGGAGATAATCTCCCAAATTTGACTAAACTAACAACCTAAAATAAAAACATATCCAAAGTATCTCCCAAACTACTAGAACATGCCCAATTGATCATGGTAATTCGTATGTACCTAAACAAAGACAAGAATAGACAATATTAGAAGATATTTTATTGATAAAATTGATAAAAATCTAATTTCTAAGACTAGCTACAGAATCATGTGATTCTGTAGCTGGTCTAAATCAAACACAGAATCGTTTTAAAATCACTTCAAATCTTAAAAAATATATTCAAACTATTGAAAAATATTTGACTGCTAAAAGCATAATTCAAATTGACACTTGTATGCCAATTGAACAAACTAAATCGTATTCAACCAAATGATAATAGAAATGGATGCACTCTGTTTAATTCGTTATCACCAATTCGGGCAAACAGAATCTCTCATATAATTCGACAGCAATGAAATTGTTTTCATGAACCAATTGAAATCAACAACAATAGTTTATGTTGCTTCAGCCATCAACAAGATCACTGTCGTATCCAAACGAAATCAACAAGATCGTTTTTCAAAATGATATAACTGTATTAAATATATAAAAATGATCATGCTAATCGTGGCACACAAAAACCACTTGTAGGTCCAATCAAATAGGAATGAATCGAAATGGTTTCAGACAAATAGAATCTTTATGAGTGAACACAACTCCATGATCTTAGCAAATAGATCTTCAGCACAGGTCAAATGCAACCAGAACCCAAACGAAAATATCGATTCAATACAGAACAGAGTCGTTCCTGGCTAATCGAAGTCAACAGTGTTATTTTGAGTTTGTTAGATTACATCGTATTTATCATCCCAATTACTAATAATGACGCATAACACATATAGAAGATCATACCAATTCAAGCCCACGAACTCATTCCAAAATCAAACCATAAGAATTAAATAAGAGCCGATAGAATCCAACCACAACGAAATCATACCAAATCAAAACATAGCCGTGCTCTGATTTTAGCAAAAAAAAAATCTCTTATACAGGTCATATGCAATCAAAATCTAACCGAAAACAAACCTCATTGATTACATTAATTCAAACCAAGTCAAAATGAATCCATCGCTTCTACTAAGATGGGCACGACAAAATCACATAACCAAATCATAACCATATTCGATTTTAGTAAAATGAATCTTCTGTACAGGATCCACAACATAACCGTTTTTGATAATCAAACCATGACAAAATCATTTCGAATAATAAATAGAGCTAATTGAAACCCAAATACCAATTCATTATATTAATCCAAGCAATTCATAAAATGAAATTGAAATCGAAATTCATACCTGGATAATCAGAAAACAGCTCAGTCATGATAGTTTGGAATTGACGAAGGCTGTCGCCGATTCGACATTCCTAAAGACGATCGAACCAGTAGTTTTCTGCTTCTTGTCATTAGCTTGAAGTTTGTCCCTCTCTTTCGACAACACTGTGACTTGGTTCTCTAAAGATTTGATCTTCGATTGTAATGAGGGAACGTCAACATAGTAGTGCTCAAGCCACACATCACATTGGTTGCATGATGTTTGCTCAGGATTCGAAATTGTAGGCGAGGGTTTGTTTAAATCACCGAGGGTTTCACTATGTAGCTTGATTTATGGGTAGCTAGGATTGTTTTTTAGGCACGGGGGCAAATTAGATACAAATTCATAGGGTTGCTCGGAGCATAAGCCTTGGGAATAAGGGTACTCTTCAGATAGGAAGCGCTCGATATCAAAGTCTGAGTCTTCTCTCAGAACTATGGGCTTTTGATCAACGTTTGGCTTAGGTTTATTCCGAGCAAGTCTCGATATCAATCGAGCATTCTTTTTACCTTTGCTATCGACAGTAGGATTACCCTTGACTTTTTACTCATAGGCTTCTTGAAATTCATAGTCTTGGCTGTTATGATGTCGGGTAGGTCGATCTCAGGGCAGACCGAGGGTTTGGGAGAGGGTAGAAGGACATGAAAAGGCACGGGTGGCCCGACCTTAGTCTCACTAACCACAACTTTATCAATTGGGATAGACTCTGGACCAGCAAAGCCATTTCGAGACACAATGGCTTGCCAATTATCGCCATGAAGGATGAACTGGTGAACGACGATGATTCTAATCAAGCCATGGTGAAAGAAGTTGCTGTCAGCTTTCTCACATTTGAACCTCTTAGCCATTTTGTAAAGACTATGTAAGAAGTAAAATGACATGTTCAATGTATAGCCCATGAAATTCATTAACAGTCGAAGGTGATAAAGAAAAACCAATCCATACCGACCTTCACAGGTCACAAATTGTTTAACCATTATCAAAAGATCGTGCCACCTGTGTTTAAGGGTGGAAATAGGCATACCTTTGTCACATGATGTAGCCTTTCGTGATACGAATAGCAAAGGCCATGGCACCTCGTCGACTTTGGAGTTTTTAAACCATCGCTGGCCTGTGGCTGCTAGTCCTGTGGCAGAGCTTATGAATTCTTCACTGAGTTCAAGCTGAATGTCACCTACTTTAGCCCTACACCCATCAAAGGTAAGGGCGAATTGCTGTGAAACCGTGAGGTTAAAGCCTTCAAACATCTGTATAAACATGAGCCAACCACTGTCCTCTAAATCTTTTCGGGCATCATCGAACAGTAATAGAGCTTGACTACCGTTCGGCTCTATTCGCACCACCGGTGCCATTGAGAGGATCACACGGTGAGCAGGGTGCAGGAGTTAGGGTTTGAACATAGTAAACGCAGGGGTAGAATGCTCACAGGATTACCCGAAAACACCAGGAGTGACCCGGGATAGGGGGAAATCATTTATGATAGAACGTGCGAAGGTGGTGAAGGTATTTTGGCTCATGCAGAATAGTCATTACCCATAGTACAACCGCCGACCTGTTTAGCTATTCAAATCACAATGCATATGTGTTAAAAACTATGCCATTTTAATTAACCAATGGATATATGGTATGTGGACCAAACGTTTGCGCGAGCCATAGTTTTACCATAGTTTTAAAACCAAAACAATAAATCGAAATCACACCAAGGGTTTGGTTATATGGACGATGTGTTGTATAAAACGATTTATACCGAGGGTTTAACCACAACACAAATGTGTTTTTATGAAACCAATGATCAAGTGAATCGATCAAAGAACATATAAATCCAATCATCAATGCATCACAAACTTGATCAAAAGAATATCACCACAGTCTTGTAAAACGAAGTCCCATTAGCAAATAAGAATGTCAAAAGAATAAGGATCATCGAGTCTTGTCAATCGTATAACGATAAGTAAATTGGAAACACAATGGGCATATTGACAAGAATAATTACAACAATTCAGTGACGATTTTAATGCGACTTCGAAAACCAAGTTTTCACGCTTGCAGTCATGAAAACACGACCAAAGGTAAGTGTGCAAATAACGCAAAAATAAAATTGTCGTTTTATTTGAGAATTGCGATGAAAATCAAGGTTTTCAAAGCACTAGTGTAGGCAGCTTATAAGGATAGTAGAAAAATGTTAATTGGCTACCAACACTACAGGAGAAGAGTAAGGGCTCTTACTAGGGCGGATAACGCCTACATTAAGGAGTTCCTGGACCATTTTCTCAATTTCATTTTTTTGTGAAAAGGGGTGGCGATACAGACGGATATTGGGAGGAAGGCTTCCAGGTACAAGGGGAATGGAATGATCATGAACACCGTGGGAAGGAGGGAGTCCGTGGGGAGTGGAAAATACCATTTGATGTTTAGAAAGGAGGGCTTGGAGGTCTTGCGGAACTGGGGGTGTCTCTGTTGCTTGTATGGCATGGAGTTGGGAAATGACACCAGAATGACCTTTTTTGAGTAGATTTTCCATATGATGGGAACTAATGACCTCAGGTGAACCAACAATGATGCCTTGGAATTTATATTGGTGGCCTTCCTGGTCGAATTGCATGGTTAATTTCTTAAAATCCATGAGAATGAGACCCAAAGTCCTTAGCCAGTCTGCACCCAACACAATGTCACAACTGCCCATGTTGATAGAAAACATATGGAATTTCAGGTGGTAGTCATCGATTTGGAGACGCACATTTTCACAGCGCCCTCCACATTTCATGTAACCACCATTAGCAACCATGATTTGGAAATTGTTGACGGCATGGATGTAGCAATGAGTTTCTTGGGCAATGCAGTGATGAATAAAATTATGGGTGCTTCCACTATCAACCAGAATGATGACCTTCTGATGCTTGATGTAACCGATTAACTTGAGGGTTTGGGGGGAGGAGAAGCTAGTGAGAGCATTGAGGGAAATGATCGGTTCCACTTCAGGAGGGTTTGAGGGAGGGGTTATGTCAGTGATTTCAGGTGACTCAGGCATAAGGGGAGTTTCAACATCCTCTTCCAAAATATCCTCAGAGATGGCCATAAAAAGATTTTTTTCCTTACACTTATGGCACAGGAAATATTTGTCATCACAATTATAACAAAGGCCTTTGAGTTGGCATTCAACCATTTCAGCCCGGGTCAATTTTGGGATCTTTAATGGGGCGGAGGGAGTAGTAGGATTTATAGGTTTAGGGAGAGGGATAAAGGAGGGTTTATGGTTTTGAGAGGATACAACCTATTGTGCTTCTTTATCTTTTTTAGTAGCCTCCACCCAACTTGAAGGTCGAGCCATGAGGACATGGGCCCGAATCTCATCCTTGAGGCCACTGATAAAACACTCTTGAAAGAAAGCATCACTCATGCCCTCTGTTCGAAAAGCCAGGCGCTCAAAGGCAACTATGAATTCTTCTACTGTTCCTGATTGTTTCAACTTTGTCAAATGACCCAAATAGTTGGTGTCATTGTCAAAGTGTTCATAAAGCTCAGTCACAAATTGGGTCCAAGCAATATACCCTTGACGGGAAGTTTTTCTCCATTGCCACCATTGCCAACGTTCTTGATCTAGATGGAGAAAACCATACCAGAGTTTGGCTAAGTCATCTGTAATGCCATATAAAGAGAAATAATGTTCCATTTGGGTGACCCAACCAGTGGGATCCGAGCCATCAAATTTGGTCACATCCACCCATGAAAGGCGTAGGTCATGTTGAAAGTGATGGTGCTGAAAGGGATGGGAATGGGAGGAATTTTCACCTTCAGTCTTTGGAGGTGCGTCAGAGAAAGGGTCATC
>JASDQU010212410.1:26013-37345 GCA_032191745.1 Picea mariana
ACTCCCCCGCGTGGAAGAGTGTACATACTTCTGGGGTGTAAATACTTCATGGGGTATAGACACGGCTGAAAGCAAAGAACCTCTGCATCAGGAAGATAATCAGGCTCCACAACCAACACTTGTTCCCCTTTTCTCTGTATTTTTCTTCTACATCCATTTGTTACATTTCCGTTATTTCCCAATATTTTGTGAAAACCAGGCTGACCCTGGATTGTTTTTCTCTCATTTTCTAGGTCTTTTCTTTTATGGTATGTGGGAGACAATCCCAACCCTCTTTGAAGGGCCAAGGCATATTTTTTCTTTAAAGACATTTAATTTGCATTTAAAGACTTATATTACTTTTTAGACTCCGAGAGAACTACTTGGGATACTACATTATTGTATTCTCAAAGACTTTGACCTTAAGCTTGAGTTTCCAAATGTTTTATCCATCATAATATTTTTGGTGTTTAATGGAATCATCATTTAAATTTATCTTATATGTGCAATCCATCTTTCTTGTCTCTTTATTGTGGATATATTTTTTACTGTCTTGATAATGTTGTGATGGAAATGTGAACCTTTTATTTATCATACTTATTTGCTTTATCCATGTTGTAAAATATTGTGTATATCTGTGTTTTTTTTTAAGTTATTTGGTCCCTATCTAAGGTATTATTTTGAACAAGAATGTTATCTTTTACAGAATCTAGTCCTTCTCATATTTTTTTATAAGTTTATAAGAAAAAGATGAGTCTCACCTCTCTAAAAACGTAGGGGGATTCATATCCTTATGATATTGACCTTAAGACTGTAAAACGGTATTTTAGATCAACAGTACCCTAGATCCAAAACAACTCTTTCCAAAAATTGCTATTGAAGGTGGGGTCATGGTCCATCACAATCGAGTGTGGCATACCATGGAGATTAAATACATTATCCATCATTACTTGAGTTACCATAGAGCCCTTGAAGGGGTGTTGTAGAGTGAAAAATTGAGTGTACTTGGAAAGGGATCAACCATAACCATGATGACAAATTTATTACCAAATTTTGGCAACCCCACAAAGAAGTCCATGGAAATGAAAGTCCATACAACTGAATTTTTTGGTAAAACCTTTTTATTTATCCTAGAGGTTTCATTGTCTCTCCCTTGTGTCATTGGAAAATGTTACACTCTATGAAAAGGGTACAGATTTCCTTCTTTGTGCCTTCCCAAAAAATGAATGCTTGATCCTTTCATATGTTTTACAAAACCTTGAATGACCTATTGTGGGAGAGAAATGTAGTTCAAATATTGTTTGTGATTTAAATGTTGACTTCTTTTTCAAATAAAAACACCCTTTATAGTGAAGCTCTTCATTTTACCAAGTGTATCCCTGATATGCATGTGGTTCCAATTGAAGTTGTTGGATGAGGTTATTGATCTTGGGATTTATTAACCATTGTTTGCAGACATCATTCAGATAGTATGGTATTATGAAGAAGACTGAAAAGAGGGACCCTTCCTCTTAGTACTTTCAAGAGAGAACATATGCTACCACATTCTCCTTTCCCTTCTTATAATTTATCCCATAGTCATATCCCAACATTTTGGTGACCTATTTTGGTTTCCCTGGGGAAGAAATATTTTACTCCATGAAGTATTTTAGGCTGAAACGATCGGTTTTAATATGGAAACTTTTCCCAAACAAGTATGGACACCAAACATCCACAACATCTAATGTAGCCATCATCTCCTTTTTATAAGTTGATTTTCCCAAGTGCCTCTCACATAGTTGTTTGCTGGTAAAAACCAGTGGCCATCCCTCTTGCATGAATATTGCTCTAATGCATTTACCCAAGGCATCACATTCCAATACAAAGGTATTAGTAAAGTCACACAAAACAATCATTAGGGTTGTACACATATCATTCTTCATATCCCGGAAATCTCATTTTATGGCGTCGTTCCAACTAAAAGCATTTTTTTAAGAAAGGTTGTGAGGGGAAATGCAATCTTACCATAGTTCCTTACAATGTTTTTGTAATAACTAGTGAGACCAAGAAAACCTATTAAACTTCTAAGAGAATTATGGTGAGGCAAATCCTTCATCGCTTCAATTTTCTTCGAATCCACATGCACACCATCATGTCTAACAATATGTCCCAAATATTCCACTTTGGAAAACCCAAAGGCACATTTGGACTGCTTAAGAAAGAGTTGATGATAAAAAAGTAGTTGTAATACCTAATCCAAATGGGTGACATGGGCTTGCCAAGTTTTATTGTAGATCAAGAAGTCATCAAAAAAGACAAAGACAAAATGACATATAAAAGGTTTAAATATTTTTTTCATGAGACTCTAGAAGGTGGAAGGTGCATTGCAAAGGCCAAAGGGCATAACCAATAACTTATAATGGCCTTCATGAGTGTGAAAAGTATTTTTATGAATATGTGTCTTCTTCATGCAAATTTGGTGATAGCCCAAGCAGATATTGTGTTTAGTGAAGCGTTGAGCACTCTTGAGTTCATCCAAAAGGTCATCAATGACTGAAACAGGAAACTTACCCTTGACTATTAGTTTTTTTAGAGATCGGAATTTGGGACACATGAACCAAGTTAATTCTTTCATGAGGACCATGAAAACTAGTGAAGAATCAAGGATAGTACTAGGGAATATGAAACTAGCAGTGAGCAAATCCTAGACTCTCTTTTCTATTTCATTTATTTTGGAAAATGGAAGACAATAAATGCATACATTGGGTGGGAGGATACCTGGTATGATATGAATAGAATGATCATACTCACATTAAGAGGATGGTAGTCCTCAGAGAGGTTCATGTGAAATTGGTGTTTAACCTGCATAGAGAATCTAGCATGCCAAAAAGGAACAACAACAATTGCAAGTTTTGAGAGAGACATCAAAAGAGTATGAAAGAATTTCATTCCACAATGAATGAATGAATAATTTACATGTAATATACTCTACATGAGAAACTAATTATCCATAGTAGTGCGTCTATAGATTATGTGGGCATGCACTAATAAAAACATGAGTAAACTGCCACCTAGTCCATTTAATCGGCCATGCAGTCAACAGTTAACTAGGTTTCACAAGTGGAGTTGATATGCACTCATGCATGCACATGTGGTGTGCCCTCCTAGCCTCATCCATGTGAATTTTTCCCTCCTAGTGATAATTCCATAATATGCATGCAACACCTGGTGGTTATTTTAAGGTGTGTATGCAACAATTGGTGATAATTGCAAGGTTTCCATGCAATACTAGACTCCACTAGTGTCATTGATGTACAATTGAGTAATGACTGAAGAAGAGGTGGCACCCTTGTCTAGTGGATAATATTCTCATCTAGAGGAGAATATCTCAAACCATGGGAGACCAAGTGGCACCCTTAAAATAAACTATAGAATGTAGGAAAAAATATACTAGGTAAGTGTGCATGTATCTCCAACACCCCCCTGAATCACTACTAAGGAGTATATAATGAATGGGTCCCCACAATAAGCCATGTTAGGTACCCATGTACAATGGATCTATGAAAATAAAACAAATGAAAAAGAAGGAAAGAGGGAAAACCATGTGAGAACAAAACCATGTGGGAACGTCCTTCATGTGGAGTCACCATGCAATCTAGAGAAAGGATTTGGGATAGCTTGCCAAAGTGTCGTTAGGGTTCGAAAGAGGATTCAAAATCCTCCCCGACAACAGTTCCAAAATGTTATCGCACAAGTTATAGGTTGGGAAAATCTCGACCCAAACCACAATATGGAGAAAACTAAGAGAATGCCTACCCACTGTCACCTCAGATAGGTATTCCCATCACTTTAGAGGTGACGTGATCACCTCAAGGGGGGAATCTCGGCTGACCCTAGGGGGAAAATACAGATAAAGCGAGATGAAAATATGAATGACCCTATAGGTTGAGTTTCTAGATGGAAGGAGGGTTGGAGACAATTCTCGATAGTAGTCAATGGTTTCCAAGAAGTTCAAGCACCTACAGATGATGATAGTACCTACCCGAGACACAAGAAAAAACAATTGTACGACATATATGTCAAGTGGAAAATCAAGTTACGCTTGTTGTCCCTATTTGCAGCAGTCAACAAATATATATATATATATATATATATATATAGATATAGATATATCAGCAAGTAAATAGTTTTTAGAGTTGCTAAATAAATGTTAAAAGTCAAGATAATGATGCAAGAGATAGAATAGATAAACACAAGTATACCTCTAGTATAGAAACACAAGACTTTAGCAAGTGAAACAAGGTTGTAAGAAACAAGTCTTGTAGAGATATTATTCAGCCTTATGGTTGTAGAAAACAAGTTGTTACAGCAGAAAAAATCAGCCACTAAAAATTGCAAGTAATCCACCCAAAAAGTGCTCTAGGATTAGTAGATTGTAGGGGGGAAATATTATCAAATTATCGCGGTTGAATTGCGAGTTATTAATGAAAGTGTTTAGGGTTTGTTGCAGCCCTATTGGCTGTAGATTTATTTTTATAAAAGCATAAATAAGTTCTCAAAGAAACAAGATGCCTTGAGGGATTTAGGAGGCCTCAAGCAGCTAGAACAACTTCTAATTTAGACAATCCCAAAATCCTAAGTTTTCGCATTAACCAATAAAAGATTTTATTTCTCCAATGAAATTAGATTAGTGTATTTAGCTATTGGGTTATGGAGTCAAATAAAGAATGATCTAGAAATGTTATTTCTTTGGGGGTGTAATCCCTTTTACTCCATAAGGCAAGCAAGGCTAACTAGGAAGTACTAGGAGGGTGTAAACCCTTTTACTTCTCCTAGTAAAACCTTATGCAACAAATTATTCCAAGAAACAAATTATGGATATGGTGGGGTTGTATGCCCTTATACTCCCCAAGAATTCTAGCAAATCACACTTGTAACAAAGCAATGAAGCAACAATAATATAGATTCCTTACCTAGTCCAAGAAACAACAAGATAAACCTCCTTTTACCAAGATTAATCCACCACAAATGCAAGAAAATATCTCCAAGAGAGGTAGAGAACTACCTCTTCTAACAATAGCAAAGAGAAACCATAACAAGAGCAAAAGAGAGAGAGATATTTCCCAAAGAGGGCACAAATTTTAGTTAGGAGTCTTCTCACAATGGGAGAGTTATGATCTAAAATGAAATAGAGGTGATCTCTATTTATACAAATCCTCTAAACATAGTTTGTTCACAAAACTTAGGGTAAAACACAAGATAGCGGTCAACAACCTGATGCATCCCCCCTCCCCTCTTGGGGGTTCTGCGACCTCCCGGTCTAGGATATTTCAATTTTTCTGAGTCGGATTGACTCTTCGGGCCTTTGCTAGACCCAAATTAACTACACAGGTCCCCTTTCATTGTTGGTGCAGGTCCTGTGATACCCGTGACCTCTTTCAGCGCGATTTTGAAATGTTGAGTTTCAGGCATTGGCTCCTTTTTCATTATCCCCTTTTTGCATATGGCTCTGGGCTATGACCTTTTGTAAGTGTGTGATTGTGGGCGTGGCCAAGAGTGGTTTGAGACCAACCCACTTTTCTCCCTGCAATTCACCTCCAGTTAGCATGCGTCCTTTTTGCGATATCGTGGGTTCAATTGCGGCCCGCTCTAAGAATTTTAAAGTCCAAGCATGTTCTGGCCCTGTAATGCGAGGTGACCATTAATCTCACGATCTTGATGGTGCTTCATGATCAATGGATGAAATATGTTCTCTCCTTATTCCTTATGTCATCCTTTCACGCGCCTTCCTAGACCTCCACGATCTTTCAACATGTGCCCCCCTTAAATCAATAGTCATGATTGATTTCGGCAATACGGACTTTGGGGTTTTCAACTATCAACGTTCGCTTCCTCTGCAGTGCCTATCTCCAGGAGTGGAAGATCTATTGACACCTATTCCTCGCAAACGGGCGGTTCATATGAACTTCGGCTCTCCGGCCTTCGGGAGTTCTTGTCCCCCCACGCTCTGCTTCTCCCGGAGTGTTTTTATCCGAAATACATGGATTTCTACCATGCGTCCTCCTAGATATGATGGTTGAGATTTACTTCAGGTCTTTACCCAGAGTCCACAGATTCATGCCACCTGTCCTTTGGATTTGACGGTTGAGACTTACTTCGGCTCTCCATCCCTCCGGGCTTCGGGAGTTTCAATTCTCAACTGAAACTCTTCGAAGTGATTTCCCTGGAGTTCACAATCTGTCGCCATGTGTCCCTCTGGATCCGACGATCCAGATCTTCTCCCGCTCTCTAGGCTTCAGGAGTTTCATCTCTCAACTGGAACTCTTGAAGTGATTTCTCCAGAGTTACTGATCTGATGACACGTATCTCTTGGAAATCAACGGTCCCAAATTACTTCGGGACTTCGAGACTTTGACAAGTCCACTCTCTGGTATGCACAAGGGTTAATTCTTGTGTACTTTACCTAGATCCAACGGCTGTCGATCCTCTATGCTCAAATCCAACGGCTAGGATCTGTTCTTCTTCTATGTGCTCTCCTCTAATGCCTGGACATATATCGGATGGTCCAGATCTCTTCCCACAAACGATTTGACGGTTGTTTTCGCTCCTCCTCCTAGGATTTTGACTTCTTCCGACTTAGAATATATTCTAATTGTTCAAAGGATTTGGCCTTTGCTTCTCCTGCGAGTCCGGTCTCTTGGATCTCATCTTCACTTATGAAATCGTTATCCCTTATGAGATATTTTTAACTAACGCATACCTCCTAAAGGGTCTCGGCCCTTCTACTTCCTTTCAAAGGAAAAAATTGTGCCCACCTGGCTACCTTCTGCTCAATGCAAGCCTTGCAGAGATCCTTCTTACAGAGTGTTCTATAACTCTGTCTCCCTATGCCTTCTCTACACGGTTTCTCCTCCAAGGTATTCAGTAGCCTTGAGGTTCCTCTTGAGTTTGTGATCACTCTGGTGCGCCCTCCTAACGTGTCCTTTTATGACTCCACAAAGTTCAAATGCACACTCCTTGCGCTGGCTACAAAACCTCCAATGCTCTGGTGTGCACTCCTTGCACATCCTAAAGAGCCTAGAATGATATTTTGAACTCAATTAAGATAAAGAAATATATATTCCTACTACGGATGAAATATATCATGCATCTACAACATACATAAACACATAGATAACATTCACAGAATACAGATAATTCATAAACACACCATGTGCAGGAAAAACTGTTTTTTCTTTGTATTAGATGAATGTTTGTATACAAATGTGTACATAGACTGGACTACAACAGATTCTCAGTTCATTCTCTCCTACTCCTATTCTTGATCTTTTGAGCTTCTCAGGCTCTCCTCTCCTAACTCTCATCAGTCTCCTCTCATTGATCTGATACAAAGATCTCTTTTCAAAAGAGGGGCTCTCCAGGCCTATCCTCTCATTCACCTAACCTCATCTATTACATTGAAGTTTCATAAATGGCCATTTGGTCTGAATTGAATCTAGAGCCATCAACCTGTCAGCGTTTAAAGGCAACCTTATCTTCTTCATGTACAAAGGCATGGCTTGGTCTTCACTCAACCTTACAGTATTAATCCCTATAGGATCAGATTTTGAATTTAAAAATGGGAGGGTCAGTGCCTCTCCCTCTCTTGAATGCACGCTGATGTGTTGGCTTGCTAGTGCATCTGTTGATGTGGAAGGATGCTCATGCATCATACTCCAATGCTGCAAAAAATTCATTAGCTCCTGCTCATGAGCTCTCCATCCCTTTTGAAATCCCCCTGGATCCCAAACTTCTCCTTGGAGATGTCCTTCTACCCCCCTTCTTTGTTGTTTCTGTTGTTGTTGTTGATGATTCTTCTTCTTCTTCCCTGTTACTATGGCAGGCTCTCCTCTATTTATATTCCCTTTGTTTATTGCTTCTTGTGCTGACCTCAACATCAAATCTCTTATATCCTCTATCACCCATTGCGGATGCTCTATTGGTTGGTTATCCTTATGCNCAGCTTCCTCCTCTGATAGATTAGCTTATGTCAACTCCTCTTATGTTGGAATATCTTCAATTTCCTCCAGCTCCTCCCCGAGCTGGTATGCTCCTCTACTTGTTTCCAAATTGACCTGTTGGATGTGCATGCTTTTCACTGTCACCCTTCTCTCTAGGGCTTCCAATTATTCATACAGATGACTACAACACATTCATATTGATGTGTTGCAGTCATCTCTTGTTCAGCTTCCTGGCAGAAAATTTTGAGCAATTTGGTTGAATGTTCTTTTCCTCCTGTTGGGGAAAACATCAGTGTCTCCTCCATCTCCTCTTCTTTGACAGTCTTTGTTGGTTGTCCTTCTATTGTTGCACCTGCAATACTTATGCTAGCCTCTTCTTGGTTTCTTGGCAGGAATGATTCGATTCCTCCAATGATCAGAACACTCCTCCAATCCTCCTCCTTTTTGATGGAAGTATTTAACTTATCATCATCTTCATTTACATGGTTTACAAAACCACATGAATATTCATCTATCAGCACTCCTTTTTGATATGAACTCTCCACAGAGTCCATGAGACTCTCAGACAGTCTCATATATTTCCGCTTGCCCACCTGGCAATTTGGAGTTTCTTCTCTTCTACCCACCTAGCAGTTTAAGAGATCTTCGGCTAATCTCATCTCATTGACCACCTGGAAATGTGAATTTCCACTGTTGTCCTCCTGACAGTCTATGAGATCCTTACTTAATCTCATATCATTGCCCACCTGGAAATATAAAAATTCATCTATGCCCTCCTGGCATTTTATGAGGCCTACGGCTAATCTCATCCCCTCCTCATCCCTGAGGTGTCTCCCAATTTATGGTTCACAAATGTGAATCAGTTCCTCCTCTTTGTCACTGAGGTTTTCAGCATACCTCGGCCACCTTTTCAACTCTTGTTGTTGGTTTCTAGCCAACAACTTTTGAACAGGCCATTTTACTTTCCTATTCAGAGGCCATTCGTACCTCCAATGTACCTTTTCCTCCTGCTGCATTCTCAATGCTAGCCTCTCCATCCTTTCTCTTATCTCATTAATCTCCAAATCCATCTCTATATTTCATTTCTTTTTGCGGCCTTCTCTCTGACCACGTTCATGGCCTTCAGTAACCATTTTCACTCCATGCTTTCCCTTCTGACAAGTCTTGTGGATTACTTTTCATCTGAGAGCATCTCCATCTCCTCCTATAGCTCACTTGGTTGTTTAAAACTTTGTTGTTGTGCTCGTGAAACAACCTTCTCACTAAGCATCAATACTCTGCTTTCCTTCACCTGTTGTCTACAGGCAAACTTTAACTTCTGATATCACCTAAATGTTACCAGATTTATCTCCTTTTACCGTCTCCCCCTTGCCTATTGTCTGCAAACAAAATTCATTCTCTTCCTCGTCTTTATCCACTGTCTGCAAGAAAATTTATAATTTTCTCCTTTGTCTCCTTTGTCTATTGTCTGCAAATAAAATTTAGGCTCGGATACCACTTGATGCAACCCCCCTCCCATTATGGGGGTTCTACGACCTCCTGGTCTAGGATCTTTCAATTTTTTTGAGGCGGATTGACTCGTTGGGCCTTTGATAGACCCAAATTAACTACAAAGGTCCCATTTCATTGTTGGTGTAGGTCCTATGATACCCGCGACCTCTTTCTGCGTGATTCTGAAATGTTGAGTTTCAGGTGCTAGCTCTTTTTTCATTAGCCCCTTTCTGCATATGGCTCTGGGATATGACCTCTCGTAAGTGTGTGATTGCGAGCGTGGCCAAGAGCGGCTTGACACCAACCCTCTTTTCTCCCCTCAATTCACCTCCAGTTTCCATGCGTCCTTTTGGCGATATCGTGGGTTCAATTGTGGTCCACTCTAAGAATTTTAAAGTATGAGCATGTTATGGCCCCGCAATTCGAGGTGACCGTCGATCTCACGATCTTGAAAATGCTTCGTGATCAACGGTTGAGATCTGTTCTCTCCTTCTTCCTTCTCTCCTCCTTTCACACACCTTCCCAGACCTTCACAAGTTGTCAACATGTTCCCCCCTTCAATCAATGGTCGTGATTGATTTCGACAATCCAGACTTTGGGGTTTTCAACTCTCAACCTTCGCTTCCTCTATAGTGGCTATCTCCTAGAATGGAAGATCTTCTGACACTTGCCCCTCACAAATGGATGGTTCATATCAACTCTGGCTCTCCGAACTTCGGGAGTTCTTGTCCCCCCACGCTCTGCTTCTCCCAGAGCGTTTTTATCCGAAATACAAGGATTTCTGCCACGCATTCTCCTGGATCTGACGGTTGATATTTACTTCAGGTCTTTACCCAGATTCCACAGATTCACACCACCTATCCTTTGGATCTGACGGTTGATATTTACTTCAAATCTCCAGCCCTCTGGGCTTCGGTAGTTCCAATTCTCAACCGAAACTCTTCGAAGTGATTTCCTCGGAGTTCACAATCCATCGCCACATGTCCCTCTCGAATTGATGATCCAGATATTCTTCATCTCTCTGGGCTTCGGGAGTTTCAACTCTCAACTGAAACTCTCGAAGTGATTTCTCTGGAGTTATTGATCTGCTGACACGTATCTCTTGGCGATCAATGGTCCCAAATTACTTCAGGACTTTGGGACTTTGACAAGTCCACTCTCTGGTACTCACAAGGGTTAAGTCTTGTGTACTTTACCTGGATCCAACAGTTGTAGATCTTCTACGCTCAAATCCAACAGCTAGGATCTGTTCTTCTTATTTGTGTTCTCCTCTGATGCCTAGACGTAGATCGGATGGTCCAGATCTCTTCCCACAACTGATCTGATGGTTGTTGTCACTCATACTCCTGGGCTTTTGACTTCTTCCGACTTAGAAGATTTTCTAAGTTTTCAAAGGCTTCGACCTTTTCTCCTCATGTGAGTCTTGTCTCTTGGATCTCATCTTTTCTTCTGAAATCGCTATCCCTTCTGAGATTTTTTAACTGACTTAGACCTCCTAAAGGGTCTCATCCCTTCTTCTTCCTTTCAAAGGAAAACTTTGTGCCCACCTAGATACCTTCTGCTCAATGCACGCCTTGTAGAGATCCTTCTTACAGAATGTTTTGTAACTTTGTCTCCCTATGCCTTCTCTACACAGTTTCTCCTCCAAGGTATTCAGTAACCTTGATGTTCCTCTTGATTTTTTTATCGCTCTAGTGCGCCCTCCTGGCACGTTCTTTTCTGAATCCACAGAGTTCAAATGTGCACTCCTTGTGCTGCCTACAAAACCTCAAATGCTCTATTGTGCACTCCTTCCACAGCCTAAAGAATCCGGAACGATATTTTGAACTCAATGAAATAAGTAAATATATCTTCCTACTGCGGATGAAATCTATCACACATAT
>JASDQU010212411.1:0-18567 GCA_032191745.1 Picea mariana
GGTCAATCCTTGTCTTCCATGCTCTGAAGTTGGAGGCTCCTTCTAGCTTGTTCTCAGACTTCATAGAGTTTGTCATGGCTTGCTTGACTTGGTCAAACCCTAGATTTGACCAGAAATCCAAACTTCACGTCTTGGCCTTCTGAGTGTACCAGGAGATGCGCTGGGCTATGGCGCATTGATCTATCCAGAGATTAGGTAAATCTCATCACTTAAGGTGCCTCAACAAGAGGTTTAGGGTTTCTACAACTGCTTCTGCTGGTAACCCTAGCTGCAGTGCTTTTGGAAGCTGCTCCTGCTAGTAACCCTAGCGGCAGTTTCTCAACGAGCTCAATATCTAGCGGCTATGTTTCCTTCCAGTGTTTTAGGCTGACTGAAGGGGTGTGGGCCCATAACCTGTTAGAATATATATGATGGTGTGCTCATTTTACCACAACGATACCCTCATCTCCCAACCAGAGGCCGAAGCCTCCCTCCGAGCACCTTAACCTTGACTTGAGAATTCCTCCGGAATCAAACCCTAGTCTAGATAGCCAAACAAGGAGCAACGCATATCTCCCCAAGGATAGCGCATCACAAAAGGCTGATCAGATAGTCCAAACCCTAGCCAAGAGATATCCAAGCCAAATACTGAAACTTGCTGCTGCACCTGCAATCCTCCTCCAAACCTGCGCACCAACTACACCTGCAGTGCGCACCAACTAGGAAAACTGCAGTCCTAAGATGTGTCAAATGAGAAAGTGGTGCCCTGTATTTATAGTAATCCTGCCAGTTTACTGGGGCCGGCTTCTCCTTCTAGGTAGGTGTCTGTTCAGTATATTATTATTAATTCTGGCCGACTTCTTCTCTTGGAGGCTAATAGCCTAATATAAATTATATTCTTGAGCCGACAAGGCTTCTAGGGTTATTAGCCAATTCATTAGGGTTTCTCTTGCTTCCCGGAGTCTTCTATTCTTGTCAGGTTCACATGTAGAGGTAAATACCTCCCGCAGCTACCATAATATTAACACCTACAACATAAGTTAATGATTATCGTGACTGTGTGTTCTTAATTGATAAATGGGTTATTGCAATCATGATGATTATGGCATTTTCATCGACTGTATATGTTATGATTTTTTGATCGCTCCATCAGAGAGGGTCACGGGATTTTAAATATGTTTTTTTTGCATTTTGATTGATTTGTGTTGTGAAATCGGGCCTATTGTTGTTGCCTCGTTGTATTGGATGGATAGCCCAACATATTGAATGTTTAGATTCAAATAAAATTGGACCTGTACAGTTACAGAAATACACTTGTGTTTGGTCAAATGGTTGTGTATCCCACAACATAGCATGAGTTGAAGTGGTGATTGTTGTCTGTGTGTTTAAATGGCAAGTCGGGATCTTTGCAATTTAAATATGGATTATTATGTTGACTGTCCACTATGTATGTTAATTGAATATCATGCTTTTTAACAGTGGTAGGCACAGGTGTTGTGACAATATAACCTAATTGCAATTTAATTATTAAAAGATAGAATTGAGCACGACCTTTGAGTTGTATTTGATGATTGAAATAATTCGTGAGAAGTGGTTGATTTTGATGATGAACATAGTGGAAATAAGTGATTGTTTATGCATTTGGGAATTGTTTTAAAACATTAAATGGATAAATGAGAGGAACATAGCTCCCCTACAGATTGTTTTGGAATGCCTATTGTCTTGTTTGATGACACTGTGTTAAATATTTGATTACAAACAATGAGCAAGTTAATGCACATAGTTGTTTGGACTATACACAGTAGTTGTTTTTTTTGGGTCACAGTGGTCATTTGGTTGGGGTATTTCCTTTTACATAATGGTTTTATGGATTACTTAATTAATTTTATGAACAGTACACGCTCTCTTTCCCCACCATTATTTCGCTTTTCGCTAATTACAACCCTATCGCCTTCCCACATTCATTTTTCACTCCATGTTCTAAAATTGATTACAATCAAGGAGAATTATGTATTGAAGCAGTTGGAAGTTACTTTTTATTGGTTGGATCACAACGATGTTTTCTTTGGTCTGCATTACAGTTGATTGTTTGTTGTCTTTGAGCAGTAATCGTGTTCTTTCCCCCCTCATTTTATCATTTTTTGCTAAATACAAGCCCCTCTCATATCCCAGAACCTTTTTGTTCACCCCTTGCTCATTGACAATAGTTAAACAATTTATATGGATTGTATTGCATGGGCCTGCTATGTTGTTGAACCAAAATCTATTTCATATTTTCAAAGCGTTATAATGTATGGTTGTTAAAAGGACTATTTGCTAATCAATCATGCATACAGGAATGAGATTTTTCAGTTGAGGTAGCCATGGTAGAGGCAACCAAGGGAGAGGTAATTGGAAAAGAGGCCCAAGAAGGCCAAGGTTCTCCATACACTTTGATGTTGACTCGCAAGAGTTAGGCCTATTGTTTGAGGTCAGATTTTTCAATTGGATTTTGCAAGGAGTGTTCCAACCTAGGCCTGAAAGACCGCCCTTCCAAGCTCCACAAGCCCTAGGTATTCCCGTGCCCCCTCATGTCTCATTGCAACCCGAGGTTCTCGAAAATGACGGATGGCAAGAGATTGTCCACCCGACAGTCTCCCAACATCGTGGCTGGCCCAATTTGTCCTTACCTGCTCCCCCGCCTGTTAACTAGATTGCCCAAGCTGCACCTATCCACTCGCCAGTTCAGTCCTCTCATGCTAGCAAAAGGTTGAAAAATCGAGGCCCACCATGCCCTGGAGAAAGGAAAATCCATTGTTGCCCCTTCCTCACCCTCCAATGGCTCTGATAAATCCGTGTCTTCCTGGATGCATTTGAGGGATGATTGTTCTCACTTGATCAGCAAGATTAGGCCTAAAGGCTCAGTGCAGCCAAAGGAAAATTAAGGAAAATCAAAGGGTGACAACAACAATTAAGGAAATATTGCATATCAGAGTGGGAAATATCATTTTTACGTTTTTATGTTATTTATTGTGGATGACTGTTGACTTCAAAAGTTTTGGACAACATGTTTTCTTTGGATATATGAGTAATATATTTTTTGAAAATAATTTCAAATATCAATGAGCTAAATTGTCAAATGTTAATGTGATGATGGGAGTTACGAGGAGGGGTGTTTTGCTTAATTAACTAGTTATGTTATGATTGTTATTAGCTAAAGGGAGTCACACGGGGTCCCACCTACTAGTTATTATTTATTTATAACCCTTGTTATGATTATTACTTTTCCCCCTAACTAAAAAGTTGGTTGAGTCTTTAGTTAACTTAACTATTGAGGTGGTTCAACTACCTCAACCAATTCTGATTTTCTTAAAGGCAAAAGGAAAGGGAGGAACAAGAGGAGGATAGAAGGAGAAGCATACTAAGGTTTTATCTTTGAGTGTATGTTGAGATAGTTCAGTTTTCATTCATTCCTTAATTCATCACAACCTAATTATTTTTAATGACAGCAAGGTCTTCTTGTAGAAAACAAGATTCAGGGCTGAATTAAATCATTCAGACACTTGTTTTTCAGAGGTGTTGATCTATCTTTCATAGTCTGTGTAGACTTGTCTATTTGTGAATTAGTTTTCATGACTGAAAAAGGCTATTGTACAGAGTCGAGTGGGAAACAATATGTGGCAAGCTGATCCATCTTTTAGAGTTCAGTTTTTTATTTTTTGTTAGAGGTCCTTTTGTATGTTCCATCGGGGATGTCTAAGTTTGACTTTGGTCCGAAATTTCTGCATGAAATTTTGTAAAAGGAATGACTCTTTGGTGAATTGAAATGAAATAAAGGATTTCTTTATGTCTCATCTGTCTTGATTATCATCTTGGTGCCTTTACTTCTGTCCCTACATTTATATCAGAAACTATTTTATTCAGAAAATCACATTTAAGTGAATTTTCCAACAAGATTTTAATTGTAAAAAAGACTAGGCTAAGCACTTGTAATCAATACTTGTGAGTTAGGATTTTATTTTTGATGGCTATAAACATAGGATGGCATTCACTTCTATTTTTCTTTAGCCAAGCAGAATCTTAAAATGCTTGAGTAGGATCATTTCATATATTTTCCTCAACAAGTACCTTGGGAAGAATTTGTGACCATGGATAGAAATAAATTTCTAGCCTCTCAACAATCTATCTAGGAGCCCAGTCAAGAAAGATACACGAGGAAGAATAAATTTGGGAAGGTATAGGTCTCAAAAAGAGACAAATATCAAAAAAATATCAAGGTGGAATATTTAGACAAACAAATATCTTTCACATTAAATAAATTTGACCCCCTGTGTCGGATTTGCATTGTGCCTCACTGAGCTAAACCCTAGTTCTGAAGATCCTCGAACAAACACTTTTTTGGGTGATGAAATCAAAGGAGAGGGGTCCCCCTAGCTGGAATCCGGTGCCAAGATTCCAACAAAAATGGTGTTTCGTTGATCTGATGCATGGTTTGGGTGCTATGTCGAGTTGCAACTCGCTTCTTGAAGCCATTCAGTGACACAATGTCAATTTAGTTCGGGGGAAGAAAATCACAACCGGGTGATGTAACTGAGTTCTGTAAGCTGCAGAAGGTGTGTATGACCAATTCCCACATGAACACGGTTCCCAAAATTTCCCGACATAGGGGCTTTGAAAGTTGACCCCCTATGTTGTATTTGAATTGTGCCTCACTAAGTTAAACCCTAGTTCTGGAGATCCTCTAACAAACACTTTTTTGGGCGACAGAATCATAGGAGAGGGCCCCCCCTAGCTGGAATCCAGTGCCAGGAGTCCAACAGAATTGGAATTTCGTCGATCTGATGCACAGTTTGGTTGCTATGGTGAGTTGAAACTCGCCTACTGAATCCATTCAGGGACACATTGACAATTTGGTCTGGGGGCACAAAATCACAACCGAGCAACGTAAATGAGTTTCGTAAGCTCCAGAAGGTGTGTATGACCAACTCCCACATGACCACGATGCCCACAATCACCTGACATATGGGATTTGAAAGTTGACCCCCTGTGTCGGATTTACATTGTGCCTCATTGAGCTAAACCTTAGTTCCAGAGATCCTCTAACAAGCACTTTTCTGGGCGACGAAATCAAAGGAGAGGCCCCCCCCTAGCTGGAATCTGGTGCCAAGAGTCCAACAGAATTGGTTTTCATTGATCCGATGCATGTTTTGGGTGCTATGGCAGGTTGCAACTCGCCTCGTGAAGTCATCCAGGAACACAATGACAATTTGGTTCGGAGGCACAAAATTACAATCGGGTGACATAACTGAGTTTCATAAGCTCTGGAAGGTGTGTAGGACCAATTCCCACTTGACCATGGTGCCCACAATTGCTCGAGACAGGGGATTTTAAAGTTGACCCCCTGTGTCAGATTTGCATTGTGCCTCACTAAGCTAAACTCTAGTTTTGGATATCCTCTATCAAACACTTTTTTGGGTGAAATCAGAGGAGAGGGCTCCCCCTAGCTGGAATCTGGTACCAGGAGTCCAACAGAACTAGCGTTTCGTCGATCTGATGCATGGTTTGGGTGCTATGGCGAGTTGCAACTTGCCTCTTGAAGCCATCCAAGGACACAATGACAATTTGGTCCGGGGGCACAAAATCACAACCGGGCAACGTAACTGAGTTCTGTAAGATTCGTGTTAGAGTCCTATATTTCATAGTATCAAATGGTGATTGAGTATTTTCTTTCAGTGATTTCATATTGTAAATAATATTGCATTCTGCAAATGATTTCCAAAAAAAATAAAAAAATAAAAAAGATAAAAAATAATGAAAATGAAAAGAGGGTACTAAAGAAAAGAAAAGAAAAAGAAAAAGGAAAAAAGAATGTAAAAGGTTAGAAAGAAAAATATTTGGCTTATGTTTGATGTCGCATGTTTTTAACCAAAGTAAAAAATGACAAGACAACTTGTCGTGTCGCAGGTAATTACCAAGCATATCTCACCCGACGATAACATCACACCTTCCGATCGACAACTCCTATTCGCTTTCACCCCCCTGACCTACCTACCTTTATCGATAGAGGGGGCNCTGATTACCACATACCACTCACCCCCCCTCCGAAATCAGTGAACTCGTTCCCGTTACCTATCACGTTTACCGCCTTTACTCCTCTAGTCCCTTCACGACACCTGTCTTATCTGTTAGACATTACACTTCCCCAATTACCATTAGCAGTTCCTTAATGGTCTCGTGCCCCTAACGGATATCCCTGCAAACTATAAAAACTCAACACTTTCCCCCCCATTACACCATTTTGATGCATGTGATTAAGTTAAAGAATAAACAAGTCGATCAGAGCTCAATTGTCGAAATGCAATCACCATCACCTGCTATCAACTATCACCATTTTCCTGGTAATTACAACACTATTAACCTATCCTATTGTTAATTTTCTATAATGGATCCTAAAGGAAAGACTATCGACATCTCTGAAAACCCAATGGTTCCCCCTCCAATTGACCTTGAACACATCCCCAGGCAGAAAAAGATTACAAAGTTGTGGAGCCTAAGTGTGAATTTGATTTATTCAAATTAAACTGTTGGCTAAAAGATAATTTCCTTGATCAGAGTGATGAAATTGGACTCTGGAAATTCAATTTACCCCTCTACATGTTTCCTCAAACCTACCACTTCCCTGAATTCATCCTAAAATTCCAAGCCAGTTATCTACCAAGCCAAAGAGCCATTGTATCCCACAATGGTGAAGTTCTGTTTACAATTACCCCTGAGACCATTAACCAAATGTTGCAGATCCCTTAGAATGCCTCCACCACCCCTTTCTCTATTGAAGCCCTCAATGAATTATATTAGAAATTAAATTTTCTCCAGAGAGCCCGAATTTTTGACATTTTCCTCCCTGAAGATGCTCAACTGCCTAAGAAAAATCCACCATACCCCTCTTCTATTTTTCCAGAGAAGGATAATCAGATTGTCTCCATGCTCTCATGTCTATTAGGATACTATTCTGATGAATGGGTAGATTAACCTATTTTAGGGTTTTTGTCCATTTTCTCTACAGAAGAAAAGGTTTCTATGAATTTTAATTTCAATCAATTATTGGCTGACAAAATTCATGAACAATTCCTTAAGTTTCAAAATGAAGGAATGTTCAAGTATGCTTCCATTTTGGTTTATATGTTCATATTCTATCAATAAGACAAGTTTACATTTGCACTCCAGAAGTTGAATGAACACGGAATCCCACATCCAGTCATCTTTTGGAATTCATTGGTGAGAAAGAACTCAGTGGAGTACATTTTTAAAGATTTTATTGATCAATTCATTTATCTAGCTACTTGTTTATTGAACAACAGTACAGAACCCAAGGTTAGTGAGGAAATTCAAAAGGTTTTACATCTAAATGAGTAGGCCAAGACAGGTGATTGGTATTTATACCATAACTACACAGAAATAAGGGTGTATGGATGTGAGCTACCACCATACAGGTTGCCTAAATACCTCCCAATGAGGATTTTTTCATTGGAATACATAAGATAGATGATTAATTCAGATGAAATCCACTTTGTAGAAGCCAAGAAGAAATCTCAGTTCATAATTAAAACTTAGATAGGAATGTTTATTTGCAACATCAGAGCAACATGTGAAGAAGCATACATCCTCTTAAAACAGATGAAGTTTCCTCTAATATTTACTTGGTCATATGACTCATTCGACATTATTTGTGAGTTAAGGACAAAACAAAAGACCACTCCCTATGTGCATACACAAAGGCCAAATATTGAAAAACACATGAACCATGCTGAGTGGGAAGAGAACACTTTGCAAGAAGCAGAAGAGAATCTTATATCTATGACCACTTCACAGACCATCACACCTCAAATAAAACTAGAGAAAAGATCAAGGAATGAAGACTCTCCTTCAATCACAAAGGTCTCAGCAGATGAATTTCAAATTTGTAGGAAGAAGACTAAAATCAATCCCGAAGCAGGTTTTCTTAAAGAGGGAGAAGTGCATCCTACAATAGTCTTAAGAGGACCACATTCTTCAATGCAGTTAGCCAGTCTGTTTACAAAATCTCCATCATCATCAACTTCACAAAGGAATACAGTCATAGCTCTAATATCTGAATTAATCCATGGAGAAAAGGAGTCAAGTATTTTTTATATGTATAAGGAGATTAAGAAAAAGAATGAACTTCTCAAAAACAACACTTATACTCAATTTTGGAAACAAACTTCTACTTCTTAGCAAAAATTTTTGTCAGCTTTTGACACAGAGAAGGGAAGAATTCAAATGGCATTCTTATAGGCACAAGTCCCCTATCCAAAGACATTAACTAATTACAAGAAGACTTCATTTGAATTTGATACAAACGATATCCATCCTATTGATTAGATGGATATGCACAAACAGACAGGGGAGATGATTTATTCAACACTGACAAACACTACAATAACAACTTCCAAATTATAGGTATCACTGACCAATATCCAATCTAAATTGAATATTGAAAAGTTCTCTTCTTTGGCCAAGGATAATAAAATGAAATCATTAGAAGAATTAGTACTCAAGATTGGATATGACCCAGCCAATGTCAAAGCAGCATAAGAATTAATTAAGAAGAAGAATGTTGACATAGTAGCACTTATGAAACAATTAAAATTACCAGCAAGAAAGGATTCATAGACTAAATAGGTGGTTGAGACAGAGAGCCAAAAAGAAGAAATGCTCAAGTTGATTATGGAGAAAAATGCACAGATTAGGGAAATGGAAGCAGAGATGGATAAGATGATCAAGGAAAAAGAGTAGAATGCATAGTTAGCCATAGTTCCACTAGATGTAGTGCCTCTTACAAAGATAAGAACAACAAAAGTTTCTACATCAACATCAACCCCATCACAAACTTCAGATGCTTTAGATAAATTGGTGAAATTTATGGAGGACATGTCCATAAAAGGAGTAGAAAACAAAAGGTTACAGGAGCAAGTAAAGTCATTACAGGAACATACAACAAGGATCGAGACTTCTCATCAGGCCGAAGTACAAAAATATCAGAGGCTCGGTCAACGACTACAACAGTTAGGAAAGGAAACAACCATGGCTAATACCTTAGCCCAATATAAGGAAAATATATGGATAGACATCAATAAATCCATGATGGAGATTTGGCCCTCTATACAGATTATCTTTGAGCAGCATGAGTTAATTCAGAAAGCTAGAGGAGCCATTGAAAGAATTAAGGAAGAATTGGGAGAAAAGCCAACATAAGCCACATATCTCATCAGGTTTCTAAATTCTAAAAACAAACAAGAGTTAGAGGAGCTAGAGATAGAGGACAGAACTGAAACTATCCTGGAAATAAAAAAGGTTCTAACTAAGAAAAGCCTCATGTTTAAGTTGGAAGAAAAATGTCAGGTTATGGAAATAGGTGTGCAGAGGTTATTCAACAAATTTGAGGTGCTAAACAAGAAAGGGCTACCTGGTTTATTAGTGCTAAATGGAAAATTAATTACCTTGCTGATTATAACCAGAAGTTAACGACAGTGCCAAAGGATAATTCAAAATTTGCAGCAATACAAGGAAGCATCACTGGGAAAGCATTCCTGGAAACACTGGAGTTTGACTTGAACATTCAGCACGAGATCAATCACATTTTCATCACCAAGCCTACTTTTTCCAAATACACAAAGGTGGATAAAATTTACAGGAAATTACTCAAATTGTCAATGCCAAGTGAAAATAGGTGGGACAAATTGTGCGAGTTACTTGAGTAAAGATGTGTTCTACTTTTCAGCAGAAAGGACCAACAACGTAGCAGGAGTCAAAGGACAGATCATCAACAACTTCCATCAAAACAGTGCCAGAAATCCAAGCAGATCTAAACATTCCTATATTTTTGTGATTAGAGATAGAGTTAGTTTAGATATTCCTAAAATATATCCTGATCAGTTATGACAGGATCTTTTGTAAATAAATTTACAAATACTTCTCATTTCGAAGTATGAGGGGTTGATTTTTGCATCCAACAAGGCTATTGTACGATTCAAGTGGATTGATCAGTAATAAAGAAGGCTCTTTCACAGGATTCTTGTGTCAAAATGTTGGTGAAATGCATATATAGTGAAGTGCTTTGAAAAAAGTAAAGTTGACCTTTTCTTAAAGGATTTAAATAGTGAATTACATCTCCTAACTTATAAGGACAACATTGAATACCTCTAACATAATTTTACAACTACCCTTTCCACATCTATTAACAATTTATCTTTCAAGGTGTCCTGTAAAAAGAATAATAGAAAAACCAACCCTTGGTATGATAAAGAATGCAAAATTGCTAGGAAAGTGCAATTTTCGAAATATAATATAATATGCAGAAAAAAAAAAATTTGAGCAACCAATAGAGGAACAACAACGATATATCTAGAACAATATCATAATAATAATAGAATAACACCAGAAAGAGCACCTTTATTAATGATATAAATGTTCACTTGCATCTTCGAGGGGGAAACCTCTAGCAGAGCATAGCTCTATTACAATAATATCCAAGACAATATTCACCCGTGCCTCCTACATTTATTTATACTATTTCTACCTTCTAAGGAAACTTCTAGAGGAAGGTCTTTCTAGAAGCAAAATCATATATTAGGTCTTCTTACATTGACTTATTCTCATTTATTTATTAGTCCTTATTAACTAATGTCGGCCTTTATTACATAGAAAACACACCCTGCTAACTAATAACCCATGGAGAGGGGCTAGGATTGGATCCTAACATGACCTTGCCCTTCAAAAACAACCTTGTCCTCAAGGATGCAAGTGAATAAACTGCTAAAGTATGGTTGTTGGTTCCCAGGTCGTATCTTTTGGTGATGTGTCCTTCCATTTTATCAACACTTCCTTGATGGTTCGGCCACACAGCTAATGTTCCCAATTTTTTAGGACTTCTTCAGGTTGGAGACACAAGGAGCCCTCTTCATCTATTTTCGGTGGGATGGTTTGAACTTGGCAATTTTGTCCCACCACTTTCTTTAGACAGGAAACATGAAACAGTGGATGGATTTTGGAAGTAGCTGGAAGAGACAATTTGTAAGCTACTGAGCCAATATGATTGATGATTAGGCAGGTCCCATAAAACTTGAGTGCCAACTTATGATGTCCTTGATATTTGAGATATGTTTTGTTGTAAGGTTGTAGCCGCATAAACACTTGTTTCCCTTCCTGAAAAACCCTTTGAGAATGTGTTGGTCAGCCTGTTGTTTCATGCAATTTTGTGCCATGTGGAGATTATCCTTTAGAGATGTGATGGTGGCTGTGTGACCTTGCAACATGGTATCAATATATTGAACCTTGGGTTTTTCTGGAAGATATGTAGTAATTGTCGAAGGATGTTGGCCATACACTGCTTCATATGGGTTCATTTTAGTGGTCGTGTGATAGGAAGTATTGTACCACCATTATGCCAAGGGAATCCATTGCACCCACTAGTGTTTTTTTTCTGAAGTAAAAAATCATAAGTAGGTTTCCAAACATTTGTTGACCACTTTTGTTTGGACATCAGACTAGGGGTGATAGGTTGTGCTCATGTTTAGTTGAGTGCCCTGCAATTTAAACAGCTCCTGCCAAAAGGTTCTACTGAAAGTGGGGTCACGATCAGATAAAATAGAGATTGGCATGCCATGTAACTTGAAAATATGATCAAGGAAAAGTTGTGCAATGAGTGTCGCTATGAAAGGGTGAGGTAAAGCATAAAAATGAGCATATTTGTATAGACAATCAACCACCGCCATGATGACCAATTTGTTCTCATATTTAGGAAGGCCACCTATAAAATCCATGGAGATGTATGTCCACATTAAAGATGGAATGGGTAGGGGTTGTAGAAGGCCTGGTGACTTGACAGTTTCACCTTTATTACATTGGCACACCTCACATTCAGTGACAAATTGAAGTATATCCTTCTTCATTCCTGGACAAAAAAAAATAACAATGGGCATGAGCATAGGTCTTTTGGAAGCCCAAGTGACCTGCAATGGTTGAGGAGTGCAACTTTGTTAAGAGCCATGACTTGAGTGTTGAAGAGGGTGATAGAACTAGGTGATCCTTATATCAGAGAGTATTGCCTTGCCAGGTGTATCCAATGGGAGGATTAGGGTCATCCTGAAGACGCTGAATTATCCTAGAGATAGTCAAGTGTGTGAGCCACTCCTTGCGTACATCCTCAATCCAATTAGGGACTGGTAAGGATAAGGAAAAGAGGGTGCCATCCTCTTCATGCTATCGTGACAAAGCATCAACCACTATATTGTCTTTGCCTTTTTTATATATGTTTTCATAGTCATAACCCAACATTTTAGTCAGCCACTTTCTTTTTTCGTGGGAGGATAACCTCTACTCCAAAAAATACTTTAGACTATGGTGATCTGTTTTGATCTGAAATTGACGTCCCAAAAGGTAGGGCCTCCATGTGTGCACCACATGTAGAATGGCCAACATTTATTTTTCATAAGTGGATCTACACAGGTTGTGGTCACTCAACACTTTTCTAGTAAAGGCTAGAGGTCGACCCTCTTGGGTGAGGACTGCACCTATACCGGTGCCCGTAGCATCTGATTCCACCAATTTTTTTTTTTGAATTCTACCATTGCTAAGACAGGAGTAGTGCACATGGCTCTCTTTAAATCAATGAAGGCTTGCTCGACCTCAATTGTCCAATGAATTGCATTCTTCTTGAGAAGGTCGATCAAGGGCTTAGAAATTTTTCCATAATGGTGGACAAATTTCCAGTAATATCCCGTGAGACCAAGAAAACCTTGTAGACGCTTCAAGGTTGTGGGTCACGACCACTCCTTCATAACTTGTATCTTTTTGGGGTCCACTTTTATGCCATTGCGACTCACAATGTGCCCCAAGTACTCCACTTCACTGGCTCCAAAGGAACATTTGGTCTTTTTTACAAACAATTGGTTTTCATGTAGAAAGTGAAGAAATTTGTCCACATGAAGAAGGTGGCTATCCTAGGTGCAGCTTTAAATGAGGATGTCATCAAATAAAACTAGGAAAAACTGTTGAAGGTAAAGTTTCAATAGTTTATTCGTAAGACTTTGGAAAGTGGATGGAGCATTGCATAGGCCAAAAGGCATGACCAAGAATTCATAATGTCCTTCATGAGTTCTGAAAGCACTCTTCGAAATATCAACCTCCTTCATCCTAATCTGGTGATAGCTAGAGTGAAGGTCCAATTTGGTGAAGACACAGGCCCCTTGGATTTCATCCAACGGATCATCAATGATCAGAATGTGAAACTTGTCTTTGATGGTCAGTTTATTTAGGGCCCAAAAATCAGGACACATGCGCCAAGTACCTTGTTTCTTCAAGACCATCACTACTGGTGAATAATATGGGCTTGTACTATGGCGAATCACACCCGCCTCGAGTAATTCTTGTACCATCTTTTTGATTTCATTTTTTTTTGAAAATGGGTATCTGTAAGGTCTTAAATTGGGGGGTTGACTTCCCGGAAGGAGAGGGATTCTATGATCATTCTCACCTATGGATGGAGGTAAGGTAGTGGGTACCTCAAAGACCTTTGGGTACTTGTCCAAAATAAGTTCCAGGCTAGGAGGAACTCCCTGTGAGGCATGTTCAATGACCTTGATGGCATTAAATTGAGAAATCACACCATGGTATCCTTTCTTCAACAATTTTTTCATCTTGTGAGAGCTGATGATTTTAGGAGAGCCTGGCTGGAGACCTCGAAGGGTGTAGGAGTGAGCCTCTTGGTGAAATCTCATATCTAATTATTGATAATCCATTGTGATTGGTCCCAAAGTGAGAAGCCATTCCACACCCAATACAATATCAAAACCACCCATGAAAATAGAGAACGTGTGGGTTTTCAAATGATAATCACCCATTTGGAGTTTGACATTTTCATAGCACCCCCCACACTTCATAGTACCCCCATTAACAATGAGAACATGGAAATTAGAAACAGGGAGGACAAAGCAATGAAGCTCATCAACAAGCCTTCAATGAATAAAATTATGGGTGCTACCACTATCAATCAATACCACAATTGATCTATGTTTGATGTAGCCCTTTATCTTCAATGTATGTGGAGCCGAGATACTTGAAAGTGCATGAAGTGAAATGACCAGTTCTAATGAGGCCGTAGGATTAACAAATGGATCTTCAGCGTGATCACTAGACAAAGGCTCCTTTGGGTTTGGAGCTTCATTTGACAGGATGTCTTCATAGGAAGAGGAAGTTGATGCATCAATCTGGAATAATTTTTGTTCTCAACATTTATGCCTTGGTGCATACTTTTCATCACAATAGAAGCAAATTCCTTGCTTGCGTTGTTCCTCCATTTCAGCTGGAGAGACCTTTTGGACCTTCAAGGTTTGTGTTGGAGCCAAGGTGGCCCCTAAGAAAGGATGATTGGAAAATGGTGCCTTCAAGGATGGTTCCTGAAGGATGTTCTCTGCTTCTCTAGCTAATTGACATGCCTGCAACCAGGTAATAGGATGGTGCATACTCACATGAGCCTTGATGGCGTCCTTTAAGCCAATGATAAAAAATTAAAGGTAAAATTCATCAGATAAGCCCTCAATTATGATAGCCAACTGTTCAAATGTTGTGATGAAGTCTGATACTGATCTAGTTTGGCATAACTTTGTGAGCTTTCCCAAAAAATGTGATTCACGATAAAAAAAAAGAAGGCACAAACTTCTTTGGTGAACATGATCCAAGTGGGGAATCTAGGATAACACTTCTTATGCCACTGCCACCGTTTCCACCATTCTTGATCTAGGTATAGAACCCCAACATGGATCTCATCATCCTGAATATCATGGAGGACAAAGTTTTGTTCCATTTGAGATACCCACCCAACTGGGTTAGAACCATCAAATTTATGCATGTCAATTTTGGGCACCTTATTCCAAGATTGTGTAGACCCCCAATGGGAGTGGGATGACTGAGTATGGTCATGCTGGGAAGAATGTGTGTCAGTTGGAATGTACTCAACATTCTTACCCTTGAGGTTTTACAACAACTCTTCTAGTTGCTGGGAGAGTGATTGTTGGGATACCTTGATGGATTTAAGGTCTTCCTCTATGGCTGTTATCCTAAACTCCAGGTCGACGAGGCTGTGGGAGCGGGTAGTAGGCATGGTGGAGGATTGTGTAGCAAGTGAGGGTTCGAGAGGAAAATATGGGTCACAAAATTTGATAGGTACGAGGGTGATCAGTGAAAAAAGAGGAATCCAATGGGATAGGTGTCAAATAAGGGTGTCGTAGAGAGGGGTGGGACCGTAGAAAAAAAAAGAAAAAAGGATTAAAAGTGAAGGGTACTACTGCGATCAAAATGAAGAGAGGAATGCAATGGGCTAGGTCACAATTTTTTTTTTAACTCCTACGGAGTTATACTTCGAGCTGAATAATACTACCGTGCCGCAATGGCCAAATTCTTAATAGGAAGAAATGTGTAGGAATTTCGCAACCGGAACGCAGTAGACACAGTTGCACAACAATATATCTGGTCAGTTCTATTGATTTTGTTGTCCCAAGGATTAGGGGATTCAAGGGTTCTACAGAAAAGGGTTTTCCCTGTGCTATATCTCTCTGATATACGTGCGGGGTCCAAGAGTGGTACTCAACCCTATTAGAAAACAAGATCGCAGAGCAATAAATTAAAACAAATGCGGAAATAAAACATAGAAGAGACACAATACAATAGAGACACAGATATACGTGGTTCACCCAGTGTGGGATACGTCCACCGGAGAAATTGCCAGGTCCTTATTATTATCCAACAAAATGAAGGGATACAACCTACAACACACTCGTTGTAACTTCCTCTTCTTTCTCTCACAGTCTCCTCTCCTAGAATACAATATTCACGATAATTCACAACATCAATACAATTCCCTCATAAAAGAGGGTTTCCTTCTAGGAAAAAAACCCCTAAAAATAACTTCCACAGTCAGATGTGCAACCTTATAATGATCCATATTGACTATGAAATTACAATGTTTTACAAGGAAATTTTTTCCCAATATTTCTCTTCGGCCCACACCTCCCATTAGAGAATGGGGTCCAAGCACGAATGAAACAAACCTCTAAATCAGATAGATAATCAATACCCACAACCAACAGTTCCAATATCTCAAGGCACCAACTAAGGAGGCTAGACCGTACCCTTAGTCGTACTACGCAACTACCCAGGTATGAGAGAGTATCTTCCTAAGTGTTGTTCTTGGTGAAACTATAATAGTCAGGCGACCAATCGGTTTATATATGGAGGGCTTCATGATGCTTAGGTCGATCCATATACAGGTGTTGTCTCATGCGCTACCACTCGAAGGGGTACCAACAAGGGTTACAAGGGTGGCCAATAGATGTGTTCTTAAAAACCACTTGTATTTTCTGTGTGTATGACTCCTTGACCGCGGGTATATGCATGTAACGACAGATATTTGTAGCTTAAAGACACTCAAATACGTCTCTACTCTGGAAAAAAAACTTTTACCCCACAATTCGTGCACTGGAAAGAGCTGTGATACCACTTGCAATATTCCAGATATAATATAATATGCAGAACAAAAATATTGAGAAAGCAATAGTGTAACAACAATGATATATCCAAAAAAATATCAGAATAATACCAGAATAACACCATAAAGAGCACCTTTATTAATGATAGCAACATTCACTTGCCTCTTCGAGGGGGAAACCTCCAACAGAGCAGAGCTCTATTACAATAATATCTAAGACAAGATTCACCCATGCCTCCTACACTTATTTATACTAATTCTACCTTCTAAGGGAACTTCTAGAGGAATATCTTTCTAGAAGAGAAATCTTCTATTAGGTCTTCTTACATTGACTCATTCTCATTTATTTATTAGGCCTTATTAACTAATGTTGGCCTTTATTACATAGAAAACATATCCTTCTAACTAATGACCCATGGAGAGGGGTTAGGATCGGATCCTAAGAGAAATCCATTAGGGATGCTTCTAACGAGTTCTTAAAACTCGATAAGATCAATACGTACAAATCCCTAATTAAAAGGAAAAAATGTACTATATCAGTAAAGGAAAGAGAAACTTTCACAACTATCTAAGATGGATCCTAAGAAGTTCTGGAGGAAAATTCTAACCTACAATACTAAAGAAAATAATATGATTCCCTAGGGACTGGAATTCCTACCTTAAAATTATTTATGAGTTCCATAATGCCATGGACACCATTCTTATTGTCCCTACAGAGGATGAAGTTTTTTCGTTGGATGACATATAGTTTGGGGTTAAGCAACTTGCAAATGGAAAAGCTAAGGACATTGAAGGCTACCAACTTGAAATTTTTAAAATTGGAGGGCCTATCCTCATCCCTCACACATGCAAGCTCTTCAATTTAGAAATCAAGAAGGGCTTCCCTAAACACTGGACGCAAAGCCTCATTGTTCCTATTTTTAAAAATGGGGATAGAAACATTCCCTCTAATTATAGGACCATTATGGTTAGCCCGATTTTAGCCAAGCTTTATGGAATTATTTTGAAAAAGAATATTAGCCTTTAGCTAGAAAGTCATGGTAAAAGAGCTAAAGGCCAGGCCGGGTTTGGGAGATATAATTCAATTTTGGACCATCTTGTTACCTTTAGGATCATTATAGAGGAGTTCCGCAATACTAAAACCAATATTTTTTGTTGTTTTGTTGACTTTAGAAAATATTTTGACGCAATTCCTAGGAAAAACCTTTGGAATAGGTTGGAAGAGATAAAAGTGCCTTTCAAGTTTAGGGATGTTGCAATAAGGTTGTATGAGAATGTTATTTCCAAGTTCAAAAACACTAAGGGCTGGTCAAAAGAGATTAAATGCAATATTGGAGTCAAGCAAGGTTGTCCCTTTTCCCCTACCCTTTTTGGAATACACATTGACAAGTTAGAAGATTTCTTAGAAGAAGCAGGTTGTGTTGGACCTACTCTCACTGGTATAGTCATTGATTTTCTTCTTTATGCTGATGATATCATTCTTATGGCGAGGATTCCCCACGATCTTGAAAACCAACTAAGAATCCTCAAGGGTTTTTGCTCCAATATGGGTATGACTGTTAATACTGACAAGACTAAGGTCGTGATCATTAAATCCAATAAGATCACTTATGACACCTTTGTATATGAAAACAAAAACTTGGAGTAAGTGACTTCATACAAATATCTTGGAATTGATATTCACCACAAGTTCAATTGGAATTATAGCATTGAGAAAAAGGATTATTGGGGGATGGGAAGCTTATTATGGGCTTGAAAAAAATTGTAAATCAATCGATCTTTGGATTTGGGATAAGAAGAAACTCCTCTTTAAGACTCTTGTTACGTCTGTCATTCTTTATGTATGTGAAGTCTGGGGATGCAGTATCTCTCACAGTAACCACTCACATAACCAGATCAAAGATCAACACACCGATGTTTTCACGTGGTAAAACCCCTACGGGGAAACATCCACGGCCCCAGCCAACGCGGCCACTTGGAGCAGTTTATTAATGCAAAGAAAAAGATTACAGAGAGATTTTACAAGAGAGTTTCTCACAATCGATCAT